>SKCR01027913.1:0-33743 GCA_019454045.1 Zanthoxylum bungeanum | reverse complement strand
TCTACAATAATACAATATCATTTACAAAATAGTGACGCTATGGGTCATTACTGTCTAACAATTCATAGATCCATTCTTAGATCTTCGAAGTACAAATTGCAAAAGAAGCTCTTTCGCTCGTGTATGTCAGATGGTACATCTATCGAGCACTAGGTGTCGAAGATGATTGCTGACATCGATCAGCTAGGTTAGCTTGGGCAGTACCTACGTGGCTGAGACTACCAAAGATTTGATCTTATAGTCTCCACCCAAAAGCTGAGGCAGGTTCATTATGAACCAAAAGTAAACTCTTGGAAAGTTGAAGGCTATGCTCAAGGAGCCAGAGCCAGAGCTTTTAAAATGGGCAAAGGCAAAATCATCACGGTCTTCTAGGAAGACAAAAGACATATCCCAAGATGTCTGCCTAAATTGTGACAAATGGGGTCAATGGATGCGTGACAGCCGTATGGACAAGGCAGACATGAAGGAAGTGAAGACGGGCAAAGCTCCGGCTTCAAGTATATTTGTCATAAACATGTTCACTATTAGTTTCAAAATTGGATTTTGATACTAGATATGGTACATAAAGATATGTACTGATGTCCGGAATCTGCTGATTAGCAGGATACTGGCTTCAGACGAGATTGATATGTGAATTGGAAACGGGACGACAATCGCTGTTTTAACCGTAGAAACCTAATTTTAGGAACCCCTTCAGGTGTGTACTTAGTTAGGAATTGTTATAATGTACCTAGTTTGACTAGAAACATTATCTCTATATCATGGTATAACTCGTTGCGGGTATACCTTTATATTATAGAACACTAAAGTATTTTATTTTATAAAGATGATATTGAGATAAACACATTAGATGTGAATAACAATATTTATATTTTGAATATAAATGAATCTCAAACGTATAACATGACAAACAAATAGCTCAAACTTAATTAATCAGATGAGACTTATTTGTGGCATTTTGTCTGGGACACATTAAACAAGACTCATATATCCACACTTTCGAAGAGTGGGTACTAGGACGGATTTGATTCTAATCAAATGATGTCTACGAATCTAGTTTATTAGGCAAAGTGCCTAAAATACCTTTTACTTGGTAAAAGTGTAAGTGCCACCGATCTATTAGCTCTCGTTCATAGTGACATAAGTGGGCCCATATCTAGCCAGGGTAGAGGTGGATATGATATACTTCGTAACCTTTACGGATGTGGCATCGCGTTATGGTTATGTGTTTCTTTTGAAACACGAATCGGAGACTTTTGATGAATTCAAAGAGTTTCGACACGAAGTAAACAAACAGATCGGCTAAATTATTAAACCGTCATGGTTAGACCATGGTGGAAAATACTTAAGCAATAAGTTTCTCAATTACTTGAAAGAGTATAGTATTATTTCACAGTGGACTCATCTTGGAACACCTCAATTGAGCGGTGTGGCCAAACGGAGAAACCGAATTTTGTTTGACATAATAAGGTTAATTATGAGTCATTTTGAGCTACCATTTCCTTCTAGGGATACGCATTAATCAGTGCAAAACTTATTTTGAATAAGGTTCCACAAAAATCTGTTTGACAGATTTCATATTAGATATGAACAGGAAAGAAACCGGGTTTTCTCATTCCTGAAGATTTGGGAATGCTGGGCATATGTTTGGATGATACCAAACTAGACACAAATCGGATAAGTGCCTAATTGTAGGTTATCCTAGGGAAACCAAAGTATAGTACTTATACAACTCACACGAGAATAATGTAATTGTTGCTCGCCATGCGTTTTTCCTAAGAGGAATACCTATATGCAGTGGTAAGTGAGAGGAAAGTAAAACTCGATGAAAATCAGAGTAATATTGTTCCAGACATCGATTCCTTAATGGAACACAAACAATTCATCAGGGATGAAACTATACTAATAATCTTCGAATGAACAAGAACCTCGTAAGTCGGGGAGAGTCAGAAAATAACATGGGAGATATGGGTTTCTGATCTCACCTCATTAAGATGTCAATCTTATTGAGGAACACGAACCGACTACGTATGAGGAAGTGATACAAGGTATCGACTCCCTATCATGGCAAAGCGCCATGATGTCCGAAATGGATTCCATGTATACCAACCAAGTTTGGACACTAGTTGATGTACCGGAAGGTATTGTGCCTATTGGTACTGTATTAGTCTTCAAGGAAGACATACATGGATGGAAACATACCAACGTACAAAGATAGGCTTGTAGCGAAAAGGTATTGTTATCAATATTGTGTCGATTACGACGAAACCTTTTACTCGTTGCTATGGTTAAAATCCATTTGGATAATGCTTGCTAATGCTGCATGTTTCATTTATGAAATATGACAGCTGAATGTCAAAATCGCTTTCCTTAACGGAAACCTTTTGGAGGATGTTTACAACATCCTGACAGTTTTTTCGTACCAAAAACAAGCAAACAAGGTTGCAAGTTAAATCGATCCATTTATGGATTGAAGCAAGCATTGCGTTATTGGAACCAACGTTTTGATGTAATCATAATGGTATATGATTTAATTCAAAACGAAAATAATTCTTGAGTATATAATGAGGTTAGTGGGAGCGCACTGACAATGATTGTCCTAAATAATGATAATATATCATTTCTTGGAAATGACATTCCCATAATACAATCGGTGAAAGCTTGGCTTTCATGAAAATTCTCATAGAATACTTGGGAGAAACAACCTTTATTTTAGGAATAAAGATCTACTAGGATAGATCTAAAAGTTGTTGACACTCTCTGAGGACTCGTACATTGAAAGATATATACGCGACCTGGTGTCTCATATGCTTTGACATATGGAGTCACATTCAGGGATAATAACGACTATAAGTCGTAATAAGTGTATTATATAGTTTGAATAACGGAACAGTGAGCTGGAAATCTTCCAAACAAGATACTGTTGCCGAATAAACAACACAAGCGGAATATTGCTGCAGCTAAGGCAGCAATAGAAGCACTTTGGATCTATATAATCCTAATTAGATTAGGAGTAGTTCTATTAGCAGCTGAGCTAGGCTACAACACAGGCTAAAGAATTAATAGTCTCATCAACGATCCAAGTATATACTTCAACTATTCAGAAGATAACCTTGCAAATCCGCTGACGAAAGCATTTTTCTCAGCAGAAGTTTGAGCGACCCGTACATAGTTCAGGTGTAGGACACTTGAGTGATTGGCTATAGGCCAAATGGGAGATTGTTGGACAATTATGACCCATAGCATCACTTTTTGTACAGAACATGGTGTTGTTGTACAAATTAACTATGTGACAAAGGAAATTGCTATTTTATCATTTGTAATTGGATTACCAGATACATAATTGATAAGAGTCCATATGATTAGTTCCGGATGATAAGATATGAGACAGTATCAATCAATGAAGGTTTAATCATTAAAACATCTCTAGTCGTAGTATTATCGAGATTGGACATCGATAATGCAGAATAGACTAGTATTACACTTGTGCATGTTATAGGAGCATAACATTATAGTTCTCATATATTTGATATTGGATACTCATGCAAGTGTAATAGGAGGTTTTGTTTACCGATGGTACGGAAACAGCTTCGCTCTAGATAGACACCTCGGAATCTCATTGGTAGTATGACCGTGTGTCTATGGGAGTCCGCTAATACTTGAGACTTGCACCGCTAATACTTGCGACAATCAATATACTTTGGTTTTGGTCGTCCAGGGCTTTAACAGGTTCTGTGTACGCCTCTTCTGGGTATCTCATGGGTCGTTTCCCGAAGATTCACCGATGACGTATGACTCGGATATAATTAATCTAGGATTAATTATGGAGATATTTTATCTGGGATAAATTATTATTTAAAGAGAGAGAACGATTAATTTAGAATTAATCGATAAAATAATATATTCGATATATTAAACGAAATAATATTTCAACGCGGAATTAAAATAAATTTTAATTCGGGCGAACGAGTTAATTTAGAATTAATTCGCTAGTGACGTGAATAGTAATTTTGCTATGCATAATTATTTAATTAAATTTGATTTAATTACTTCGCAACGGAAAATTCGTTATTTCGGAATTAGCGAACCCGAGCCCGAGAGTGTTTGCGGGCCCACTCACATTTTGAATCAAGTGGGGCCCACAAGCCACATCACGCGTCACATTATTAGTCATTCTTGTGATATAAGTCACATCAACTTTGAGTGATGTGATGGATGTCACTTTTGTGAGTGATGTGAGTTGTTGGAAGACTTTAATGCCTTGTACCTTTTTTTTGACTTTGGTAATTGATTTTTTTTTTTGTATTTGATTTTTGAAATCAAAAACACCAACACACTTCATCTTCTCTCCTCTCCACCTCACGGTTTTTTGAAACCATTTTTCCTCTCCATTTTTTCTTCCATTGCCGATAGCAACAAGAAGCTTTAGGAAAATTTTGTGGAAAAATTTCCAAGTGCTTGCACACTAAAGGAGTCTTACAAAGGTGATAGGGAAATCCATTCATGAGCATGGAATCTCAAATCAAAGCTTGGAGCTTGGAGCACACAAAGAGGGGTTGACCGAAACACTTGGAGCACAAAGTGGGCATGGCCGAGAGCTTCATCCATGGAGCAAAAGTTTTGTGTTCTTCGCATCGCAGAGCCGATCAAAGTAAGTATTTCCGCAACTTTACTTTGATGTATTCGCACGTTTATATGCTTAATTTGATCTTGGTTTGACCTAGAAAAAACCCAACAATATCCAACATATTTCCTAACCTTTTTTTCCTGTAAATCAACTAAGCCTTGGCTTTGGCTCAACAAGCTTAATGATTCCAGTTAAGCGTGACCCATTGACAATGGGAAAGCTTCATAATCCACGTCGATGTATAGAAGTGACCTTGACTTTGGACAACAAGTCACAACTGCCCAAGACATGCGATGTATAATAAAGCTTTCATGGTTCAAACACATCCACGATGGACAATGATCTTGAATTTGGCCAACAAATCAAAGCCAATCTTGGATCTTGAGTGAGAACCACTCAATGGAAGGAAAATGCTTAATATTAAAGTGAGGGTGTTTTTCATAAATTGGCAACCAATTTATTATCTTTGATTAGGTCTCATCATATACCCTTAAACATGCATTCCAAAAGAATAATAAGGCGCAATAAAATTAATAATGATATGCGGATGGATATAATACAATTTGTTCCTAGAACAAATCTCTCTCTTTCCTCTCTCCCGCTAGCACTTTACATTCTTCTACCCAATTACATAATACATAAAGAAACCTCATTTACATAGAGGGGAATTGGTGAGAAATAAAAAGAGTTTCGGAGGTGAAAGGCTGGACACGCAGGTCCAATTTAAATAAATACCATATTTACAATAATTTCCAAAATTGACCCCACCCAACTAATATCAATCTGATATGCATTATTCAACAAATACACTCAAGTATTCACACAAAGCATGTTGTCAATCAAACTAATCCAATTTATTAATCTTTAATTAATAACCATCCAATGTTCATACAATGATTTGATTTGCGCGAGTCCAACTCGTTTAAGAATAAATACTAAAAGTATGTATTCTTGAATTATATCAAACTACAATTTTAAATCCAATTCAAATTGTATCCAATACTAATTCTTGTTTAATTCTAAATTAAACAATTACACTTATTTTAGTACCTTTTAGACATGGATTCCAAATCCAATTCAGATGGGTCTCAAAGGCCCAATTAGCATCCAATGCCAATTTAATTAAGTCCAATGGACTTTCAATTAATTCTTTAGGCATGGGCTTTTGGCCATTATGGATCCAACCCATAATGCTTTGGCCCATTTAGGAATCGCCGTATGCCAAAATTAATCTTGGCCTATTAGGCCCAATTAATTATATAAGGCCCAAAAGTTATATTATGGATTTTTATAGAAATGGTTTGGGCCCAATTGGATCCAACCCAATTGTCCAAAACCATACTTGGCCCAACCAAGCCCATTAGCCCAAATACAACCAAATTAAATTAACATAACATTCCAAATATCACATTAATCCAATTAAAATGTAATTAACACAATTAATTAATTAATCTAATATTTCCAAAACATTAGTTAATCTAATTAATCATGCTTTACTTTCAATTCATGTCCAACACAAATTGAAGCAAAATCAATTCATCCAACATGCTTCATACTCATGGAAATAGGCAAGAAATAATATCCAATTTTGATTTCAATCCAATTAAATCAACAATTAACATTCATTTCATGCCAATAACACATCCAATTGTCAAATTTCAAAAATTACCATGAGTGAATCTAGGCCATAGTTTCGGCCATGCTAAGGGATTTGAGGAAATTTTGATCCAATCAATTTTCACAAATCCAATAATGTATAACTCTAAGTTATCATCAATTAATCACAACCAAACAATCAATTTAGAAATTCACATGCTCCAAGCAAAATCCCCAAATTAAAGTTAAAAATCATTGATTTCCAAATCAAGCTTAGAAGGCTTTGATACCATTGTTAGTGTCCTACACATGCCCAAGATCTCTAAACAATGATTTGTGTGTGAATAATCCAAGTTAAGTTGCGGGATACTTACATTGGTTGGTAGAGAATTTTCCAAAAATCCTTTGAAATGATGAAGCTCCAAGCTTTAAGATGAGTTCCAAACCCTTGGGTGAGTTTCTCTATCACCTTGATTCGTCTCTTTAAAGTGCTAGCTTGAAGGAAAATTGAAGAAAAGAGAGAAAGAGAGAAGATGAATAGTGAATTTTATTTTCCAAAAACTAGTTGCAAAAGTTGGTGGTTGTGTTGGTTAAATGCAATATTTAATTTTTGCCAACTACTCACATCAATGAGTGACACGTGATGTAAGTTAATGGGTCCCACCCAATTTAAATTTCAAATTTAAGTTGACTTACATAACACACAACTAGTACTTGAGCTCGAGTTCGTTTAATTCTGAATTAAATGAATTTGTCGTCGCGACATAGTTAAATCCAATTTTATTAAATAATTATGTCTAGCAAAATTATTACAATAGTCGCTTACGAATTAATTCCAAATTAATTCGTTTGCCCGAATTAAAATCCAATTTTAATTTCCCATTGAAATCCAATTTCAATTAATATATCCGATATATTATTTTATCGACTAAATCTAAATTAATCGCGTTCTCTCTTCTTTACGAATTAATCCCATATTAATTCTTGCAAAAATTAATCCCAAATTAATTTTCTCTCTCATAATTAATCCTAGATTAATTATGTTCGAGTCAAATGTAATTGGTGAATCTTTAAGAAGTGACCCAAGAGATTCCTGGATATATTGGCAGTAAATACGATCATCGGACTATCCTAACACGTGCGTTCCCCGTACCACGTTCTCACCAATTTACAAGACATGGTTGGCTTCTAGCAAATCACCGTTTCTACCCAATTCTCCAAAAATATCCACCGAGGAATATTGTCTGTATCAGGCGTAGTAATACAATGTATATGTGTAATACGATCCAGTATCGGATGTGACATGCTAGGCTTAGGGCTGACTCTGTGTCTGCCCCGTACGAAGCATATATCGGATCCCGTGTAACTAGTCTCTGTAATTAGATAATCATGACCTAGTCATATTATCCTGATAGTTGCAGTACTAGTACTGTATCCTGCGTGAACATCTTCTCTATGTGACTGAAGTGATACTCCCATCTTGACATCACACCTATCACACTACGATTCTCAGTAAACCCAACAGAGGCGTACACAGAACCTGTTAAAGCTCCAGACGACCAATATCAAAGTAAACTGATTGTCGCAAGTAATAGCGATGCAAGTCTCAGGTTAAAGATCACAGAGCGAATCTTTTCCCAGTCCAACGGCTAACAGATAGTCATACTACCAATAGGATTCCGAGTGGGTCTATCCAGAGCGAAGCTGTTCCCAGTCCAACGGCTAACAGAACCTCTTATCACACTTGCATAAGTATCCAATACTTAAATATATGAGAACTATGCCATTAAGCTTCCATAACGCGCACTAGTGTAATACTAGTATATTCCGTATTATCGATGTGCAGTCTCGATAATACTATGACTAGAGATATTTAATGATTAAACCGTTCATGGATAATATTGTCTCATATCTTATCAATCTGATTTAACCATATGGACTTTTATCATTTATATATCCAAGTAACCCAATTATAAAATGATAAAATAGCAATTTCCTTTTGTCACATAGTTAATTTGTACAAAAACACAATGTCTTTTACAAATAGTGATGATGTGGGTCATAATTGTCCAAGATTTTAACCATAGTCTCTCTCATCTTTTCAAAGAGATTGAAATTGAGAGAAAATAGAGAAAGCACAAGAAAAAAAAATTCAAGAAATTTTCATGCAAGTGAGTTAACCCCGAGCCCACCCTCCTGAATTTCTAATATCGGGATATAACATGGAAGATTGAATGGGGATCCGATCCTACACACAAGTTTCACGACAATTGGTCAATGATCAAAGGGTGCGTGTCTAATATTGCTTGTGACTGATATTTATGATCAAATTGTAACTCTTGGATCATGTTTCAAAGTGCGCATGATGAGCAACAAAGTGGCACACAAAATATTATTATTTAAGTTGATCACCTTGTATATTTTGGTTCCTAAAATTGGTATAAGAGTAATTATTGGAACCACTTTCCTAGCACAACGGAAACACGTTAGGCACCCGGGATCGGACTAGAAAAAATTTTCTGCCCTTCTATCTGTAGGACACAGAACTTGACGACACTGTTCTAGGCTCGCGGCCTAGTCGGGAGTACGGAGTATCCTACAGGGGGAACTAAACTGGAGAAATAACATGGAGTCGCCATCCAATGTGAACTGGGAAAATGATTTAAGGCCGCACTCACCCCTCACAAGGGAAAACCTCAAACCGTTGGGTTCGGAATGGTCCCTTACTTATGCCACTTGTAATGAAAGGATTTGTGTGCAATAATCTAACCGAGTCTACGCAACATACATTCTCAAGAGTACCATATGTCTAAATTTATGTACAAGAAACTACAACCTATATCTAAGTTTACATGCATAAAAGTAAGTTGTCATAACGGCAAACACAACAAGCTCATGAACATATTGAATTAACAAACTCGAAAATAAATAACAACCTAAACATAAACATAAATTATATTCCTAATGCTAAAAGAAATAACTAATCATGCTTGGAAATAACCAACTAAATCATGCATTCATAAAAGAAATAACATACTAAACGACTAATTCATGCTTAAAATAAATAACATACTGTAGACAACAGAAACTGGGCGACGCTTTTCTAGGCTCGCGGCCTAGTTGGGAGTACGAAATAACATGGAGTCGCCACCCATTTTGAACCGGGACAAAGATTTAAGGCCGCACTCACCCCTTGCAAGGGAGACCTCAAACCGTTGGGTTCGGAATGGTCCCTTACTTATGTCACTTGTGATGATATGATTTGTGCAATGAATCAACCAAGTCTACTCAATAATCATGCTCAAGGATACTTAGATCTAATCATGCTTTCATCCAAATAACTCACGCAATGTAACACAACGAGCATATTGAGCCATTAAATCAACATGTATAAATCATTATCCTAACACATCATAAACTAATAATAATGCATAAGGAACAACCTAAATATTCTTTAACAAATAAATAACAAACTAAATTATACCATGCTTTAAATATAAACGAATAACCTAAGACTATAACATGCTCAAATACAATTTGGATGAGACGAGATACATGTATCTTAAGTGGTACGTGGCACTGTATCCCGAGTGCAGACCATACTACCGTCTATTCGGACTCAGCTATGGAATTTACGTCCGGGTTTCCATCCGATATACCACAAAAGGGAACACATATCCCGCTCATCCAACAATCACATCATGCCTCAAACGGACTCTCATGTTGGTTTCTATTATATGTCCCAAGGAAAGATTAAGCATATGAAATACAACAATGAATATATATTAAAAGATGAAGTATGGCGGAATCATACTTACAAAAGCTTTTGTGATGAGAAGTTGATGAAGAAATCTTTGAATCTACCAAGCTTCAAGTTTCGGCCAAGGGAGGAAGAAGAGTTGAAGCTCCAAGCTTTGTGTATTCCAAGCTCTTTGATGGTTTCCCTATCACCTCCTTTGATCCTTCAATGTGCTAGCAAATGGAGAAAGAAAATCAAATCTTCTTTGCCCTAATGGAAGTCACGGCATTGTGAGAGAGAGAGGAGAGTTGTATTGATCTTTGTTACAAAAATCAATTTATATTTATGCCATAATATTTATTAAATTAATAATAAACTTATGACACAAATCATGCAATGGCTTAGAGTGTCAAACACTCAAACTCCATGCAAAACCATTGAGTGTATTGTACACTATCACCATGCAATGTATTAACAATTAAATAATGCATATAATGACATTGTCATGTGGGCCCCACACGTTTCCAAATGAAAGTGGGCCCACGTGCACTCACGCGTTCGGGTTCGATATTTCCGAAATACCGAACTTACGTCGCGACGTTAATTAAATCGAATTTAAATAAATAATTGCGCCTAGCGAAATTATTATTTACGTCGCTAACGAATTAATTCTAATTAACTCGTTTGCCCGAATTAAAATCTAATTTTAATTTCGCGTCGAAATCGAATTTCGATTATTATATCGAATATAATAATTTTATCGATTAATTCTAAATTAATCGTTCTCTCTCTAAATAAGGCACTTTATCCAAGATAAAGTTTCTCCGCAATTATCCAATTAATTAATTAAGTCCGAATCAAATATCATAGGTGATCTTCAGGAGCGACCCAAGAGATCTCCGGATATGTTGGCAGTAAATACGGTCGTCGGATAATCCGAACACGTACGTACCTCGTACTACGTTCTTACTGATTCACAAGACAAGGTTGGCTTCTAGCAAAGCGCCATGCCTACCCAATTCTCCAGAAATATTCTTACTGGAATATTAGATCTATATCAAGCGTAGTATAACCGTAGTATTGCGTACATCGATCCAGTATCGGACGATCACATGTTAGGCCTGGGGCTGGAAATGTGTCTGCCCCGTACGAAACATATATCGGACATCAAGCAACTAGTCTCTTTAAATCGGACAATCCTGACCTGGTCATATTGTCCCGACGGTTGCAACCTTTTATAGAGTACTAGTTCTGTGTCCTGCGTGATCATCACCTCCATATGTCTGAAGTGATACTTCCATCTCGACATCACATCCAGTACACTACGATTCTCGATAAACCCAGAAGAGGTGTACACAGAACCCGGTTAAGGTCCCCAACCACCAAAACCAAAGTTACCGATTGTCGCAAGTACTAGCGATGTAAGTCTCAGGTTAAGACCATATACACCTACCCTGATGCGGCCTCCCATAGACACGCAGACATACTACCAATGGGATCCATGGGGTCTATCCAGAGCGAAGCTGTTTTCCGTACCATCGGTAAAACACACAACCTCCTATCGCACTTGCAAAAGTATCCAATACTTAAATATATGAGAACTATGCCGTTGTGCCCTCACAACGTGCACAAGCGCAATACTAGTCTATTCCGCATTATCGATGTCCGATCTCGATAATACTCCGACTAGGGATATTTAATGATTAAACCTTTTGGATTGATACTGTCTCATATCATCTCAATCCGGTATTAATCATATGGACTTTCGCCATTTATATATAAAAGTAAATAATATTACAAACGGCAAAAGGCAATTTCATTATCACATAGTTAATTTTGTACAATAATACAATATCATTTACAAACAGTGACGCTATGGGCATAATGTCTAACAATCTCCCACTTGGCCTATAGCCAGTCACTCAAGCATCTAATACCCGAACTATGTATGTGTCGTTCAAAAACTTGCTGAAGAACAGCCTTCGTCAGCGGATCTGCAATGTTGTCATCTGATGTGACCTTCTCGACCTTACATCGCCACGATGTATAATCTCCCGAATCAGATGGTAACGTCGAAGAACATGCTTGGACCGTTGATGAGACCTTGGTTCCTAAGCCTGTGCTATAGCCCCGTTATTGTCACAATACAATGGAACGGGCTCAGCTGCTAACGGAACTACTCCTAATCCGATTAGGAACTTTCGGATCCAAACTGCCTCCTTTGCTGCTTCAGATGCAGCGATGTACTCCGCTTCTGTTGTTGAATCGGCAACAGTATCTTGCTTGGAAGATTTTCCCAGCTCACTGCTCCGTATTCAAACAAAAAATGTACCCGGATTGCGACTTGTAGTCATCATTGTCGGTTTGGAACTTGCATCGGTATAAACCCAGATACCGCAAGTTCTCCTCCTCCATAAATAAGAAAGCATCCTTAGTTCGTTTTAAGATACTTAAGGATATTCTTAACTGCTATCCAGTGACCTTCACCTGGATCGGCCTGATAGCGACTGCACATGCTCAAAGCATATGAGACATCAGGTCGTGTACATATCATGGCATACATGATCGATCCGAATGCCGAGGCGAACGGTATCCGACTCATGTTGTCTCTCTCTCTCTCTGAGTCTTAGGACACATGTCCTTAGACAGAGAGGTACCACGTACCATCGGAACCAACCCCTCTTGGATTGTTCCATGTTGAATCGCTTCAACACTTTATCAATGTATGTTACTCTGGGAGAGTCCAAGCAGCTTTCTAGATCTATCCCGGTAGATCTTTATTCCAAGAATAAAGGCTGCTTCTCCCAGATCTTTCATGGAGAATTTTAATGAAAGCCAAGCTTTCACCGACGTTAGCATGGGAATGTCATTGCCTATAAGCAATACGTCGTCGACATAAAGGACAATAAAAGTAAGTGCTCTCCCACTAACCTTCTTGTATACACAAGGGTCATCTGCGTTTTGCACGAAATCATATTCTTTTATGATCTCATCAAAACGCTGATTCCATGACCGTGATGCTTGCTTCAATCCATAAATGGATCGATTTAACTTACAAACCTTGTTTGCAAGTCTAGGTACGATAAAACCGTCAGGCTGTTGCATATAAACATCCTCCAAAGGTTTCCGTTAAGGAAAGCGGTTTTTAACGTCCATCTGCCATATCTCGTAATCGAATATGCAGCTATTGCAAGCATTATCCGAATGGATTTAATCATGGCAACGGTGAGAAGGTTTCGTCATAATCAATACCATATTGTTGACGATACCCCTTCGCTACAAGCCTAGCTTTGTACGTTTGTACGTTGCCATCCATGTCGGTCTTCTTCTTGAAGATCCATCTGCATCCAATAGGCTTTACGCCTTCTGGTGCATCAACCAGTGTCCAAACTTGGTTGGCGTACATGGAATCCATATCGGACTTCATGGCTTCTTGCCATAAAGCGGAATCGATATTTTGTATCGCTTTCTCATACGTAGCCGCTCATTATCCTCAATAAGATTAATATCTACATGAGGTGAGATCAGGAACCCATACCTCTCAGGTACTGTTCTGACTCTCTCCGACCTACGCGGTCCTTGTGTATGTGAAGTTTGTGGTACAGACTCATCCCGGACGGTCTGTTTTCTTGTTCCGTCGTTGATTCTTTGCCAGGAACAGTATCACTACGATCTTCATCGAGTTCTACTTTCCTCCCACTTACCTCTGCATTTATAAAATCCTTCTCAAGAAAAAATGCTTGTAGAGCAACAAATACTTTGTTCTCTTGTGGGTGATAGAAGTAATATCCTTTGGTTTCCTAGGATATCCTACGAAAAGGCATTTATCAGATTTGGGTTCAAGTTTGGTACCTTCCAAACGTTTAACATATGCCCAGCATCCCTAAATCTTCAGGAAAGAGAAACCCTGGTTCCTTCCTGTCTATATTTCATATGGAGTCTGTTCAACAGACTTCGATGTAACCTTATTCAAAATAAGTATAGCACTGTTTAATGCGTATCCCAGAAGGATATTGGTAAGCTCAGTGCGACTCATCATTGACCTTACCATGTCTAACAAGGTGCGGTTTCTCCGTTCGGACACACCGTTTAATTGCGGTGTTCCAGGAGGAGTCCACTGTGAAAGAATACCATATTCTTTCAAGTAATCTTGAAACTCATAACTTAAGTATTCGCCACCACGGTCTGACCGTAATGTCTTAATACTCTTCCCTGTTTGTTTTCTCCCTTCGTGTCGAAACTCTTTGAATTTTCAAAAGTTTCCGACTTGTGTCTCATAAGATACATATAACCGTAACGAGATGCATCATCTGTGAAGGTTACGAAGTAGTGAAATCCACCTCTAGCCTGGCTAGACATGGGCCCGCATACGTCAGTATGAACGAGAGCCAACAGTTCTGTGGCACGTTCACCTTTACCGCTAAAAGGTGATTTAGGCATTTGCCTAAAAGACAAGATTCGCAGATGTCATATGAATTGGGATCAAATTCATCCAAGTACCCACTCTTCGAAAGTGTGGATATGCGAGTCTTGTTGATGTGTCCTAGACGACAATGCCACATATAAGCTTCATCTTTAGATTACTTCTTTTGAGCCTTTTGTTTGTCATTTTAGGAGATTCATTTATATTCAAAATATAAAGACCGTTATTTGCAACAGCTGTGCAAATTTCTGCATCATTTTTATATAATAACACCCAGTGTTTCTAATACAAAAGTGTAACCCTGCTGGGTTAACAAGGATACAGATATAATATTCCTAGTTAAACTAGGTACAAAATAACAGTTTAAAAGTTTAAGTACATGCCCTGAGGGCAGTTCTAAAAAAACAAAAGTCCCTACGGCCAAAACAAGCAACTGGTGTTCCGTTTCCGACCCGTAGATCCATCTCCCTCCAATGCCAGCACCCTGCTATCCTGCAGATCCTGCACATCAGTACAAATATGAGCACCACAACCAGAATCAAAAATCCAATTTTTTAAAACTAGAAGTATTCATATTTATCTCAATACAAACATACCAGAGGCGATAGCCTTGCCAGCCTTGATATCCTCCCTCTGCCCTTTGCCCATTCGGCAGTCACGTTTCCAGTGACCCCTCTTGCCGCAGTTTGAGGCAGATGTCGCGAGATTTGTCCTTTGGCTTCCTAGAAGCCACTGTCAACTTGCCTTTGCCCTTGTCTTGAACTTCTTCATCCTCGCACCTCCAATTGCCTTGGGCCCAGCCCTTGGCGCATGAGAGGTCGATGCATAATGCGCCTCGCGCTTGCTCCCCTTAGGAGTTCCTTTTCGGACTCCTTCAGCACGGACAAAAACTCTCCAAGAGTGTCGTCAGTGTCCATCAACTTATAGTTGATGATGATTTGTTTCCAAGTATCGGGTAGCGATTGTAATAGCATATCAATCGTCAGCTCTGCCTCCAAGACAATGCCCATCTTGGCTAACTCATCTATGTCAGCGATCATTTGAGTCCCGTGGGCCTCAACTGATGCGCCGTCTGTCATCCGGGAGCGGAAGAGTTTCCTTACTAGCTCATACCTCTCCATCCGCTTGTTGGTGCGGTGGAGATCACGCAATCTTGCCATCATGTTATAGGGATCCAGTCCCTTGTTCTGGCGTCTGAAATGCTGGGTCATTGCAGCTAGCATAACGACTAAGCTTTGTCACAATCGTCACTATGAGTCTTCCATAACTCTAGCTCCAGTGGCTCAGTGGGTTTAGGCGGGAGAGGTCTCTGAATAGTATACAACACCCTCTCAGCCCCAAGAACTATCTTGAGGTTCATTTCCCAGGCGGCAAAGTTTGTCCCTTTGAAGACATTATCGCCCATGATTATGTCGCGGACATTACCCTTGGCAGTCATCTTGACAACTATAGTCAACTATAAAGTCAACGATGTTATGGGTACAGTCAAACTGTTACAAGCAAAAAACAATATATTAGTCCAACTAATTGTTAAAATATTGACGAAATATTTTGAAAGACGCGTAAGGCTAAGTATCTGAACGAAATTGCAAATTCATAATAGCCTCCCACTATTTTCTTCAAGTCTCTAACCCTCTGTAGAGAACTCGGGAAATCGAATTTCCTAGTGGGCTAGGATCCCGTTAAATAACACACAACCTTGACTTTGGTCAATAAAAACTGTATGCTATTTAACTTAGGTAGATCTCTATGATCAATTGGATCTCATCCAATTCCTAGATCCGGTTAGGTGGACATCCAAGTCCAAAACATATGTATAATGTCAATGTATCCATTACATTTTCCTACCCTATCCTCCGAATCATCTAACTTGGCTTTGGCCAAAAACAACCTAATGATTCCAGTTAAGCGGGACCCATTGACGAGGAAAGTTTCGTAATCATGTCATTGGACAAAAAGTGATCTTGACTTTGGCCATAAAATCACGATTTGGACAAGACACCGATATGCAACAAAATCTCATGATTCAAGTACATCCTTGATTGCAAAGGTCTTGACTTGGTAAAAAAACAACCATGCCAACTTCGGATCTTGAACAAGAATCATTCATGGAAGGATATTTGCTTAATATAAATTGAGGGATTTTTCGCGTAATTGGCAACCAATTTATTTATCTTTGTTAGGTCTCATCATCATACACCTTAAGCATGCTTCTAAAAAAAAAACAAAGTAACTTAAAAAAAAAAAACAATCTGAAACAAACACAACCGACACATAAAACCAAAACCAATACCACACAACATCAGATTCTCATGGACGTGGACCAAATTGATTGGTCTCCGGTGGCTTGCCCTGATACCTCCAACTGGTCAAAAGGATACCACGCGGGACGTTAACCGAGAGGTCATCGGAAAGTCCAGAACCACAATTCCAGTTGAGAGGCACAATGTCCATGCTCATATGTCTTCAAGCCCGAGGGCGATTCTTCGCGGACTTGATTGAAAAATTTTGTGTTTCAGCTTGTTGGCATCATTTTAAAGTCTCCATTACGGCGCCATAATACACCCGTAAGCATAGGCTCTCTAATCATCAAACACCCTTAAAACGCATGTAGATACTATTAAGCCATAATCATAAAGCGCGTAAAGTAAAATATAGTGATATGCGGATGGATATGAAACAACTTGTCCTAGAACAAATCACTCCCTTTCCTCTCCCCGCTAGCACACTATTCTACTCTTACCCCAATTACATAATACAATAAGAGAAACCTCATTTACATTGAGGGGAATTAGGTGAGAGAGAATACAAAGAGATAAAGAGATAAGGCTAGACACGCAGGTCCAATTTATAAATTCCAATTTACAATAATTTCTAAAATTACCATTTCCCTTCTAATATCCATCCGATATACACTATTCATTCATCACATACATATATAATTCAAACAAGACATATGCCTTTTCAACCAATCTAATCCAATAATTAGTCTTTGTTTAAGTGATCATCCAATGCTCAAACAACGGTTTGATTTTGCGCGAGTCCAACTCGATTGAGAATAAGTACATAAGGGTACGAATTCGCGAATTATATCGAACTACTTATTAAATCTAATTTAATTCGTATTCAATACTAATTCAATTATTTAATTCAAATTAAATGTTTACACTTTTAATGTGCTTTAAAGACTTAGATTTTAAATCTAATCTCATTGGGTCTCAAAGCCCAACTAACATCCAATGTTTAATTTAATTAAAGTCAAATGGGCTTTCAATTGATTTATTAAGGCTTGGGCTTTAGTCAATGTGGGTCAAACCCAATTACCAAGCCCAAATAAGGAATCACCCTTAAATGCCACAAAACCAATTTTAAGCCCATAAGGCCCAATTAAATTTTTAAAGCCCATTATATTATTTTGGACTTAATGGAGTGATTTAGGCCCAAATTGGATCCAATCCTTTTGGCCCAGGTCTACTTGGTCCAACCAAGCCCATTATGCCCAAATACAATATTAAAAGCCCAATTCACCAATTAAGCCCATTAATTAAATTTTAATATTCCAAACATTAAAGTCCAATTAATTAAAGTGTAAAACCAAGATTAATATATTAAACCAAATATTTCAAAAATACCCATTTAATTTATTAATCATCTATTTTTCAAAATAAATGTCCAACATTAATTTTAACAAAAAATCAACTCCTTTACATGTCCATTAACATTCGGCCAAGGTGAGTTTTTTTGTGTCGATTTGTTTTTCAATCCGATTGAATTACTAATCTACGTCCCGTATACGTTCTAAGTCATCCAATGATCTTAAACACAAAAAATTCCAATCCACTCCAAGTAGCAACACATTCGGCCAAGGCATGAATTTGGGGAAAAAATCATCCAATGCATTTTTCATAAAATTGATTTCATATTATGTCATTTTACATACATATAAGCACATACTCATTCATCAAATTTCACAAGAACATGCTTCAATCAATTTTACCCAAATTTTAACCTAAAGTATTTCATGCTTAACCATGGCTCCATGATACCATTGTTGGTTTCTATTATATGTCCCAAGGAAAGATTAAGCATATGAAATACAACAATGAATATATATTAAAAGATGAATTATGGCGGAATCATACTTACAAAGCTTTTGTGATGAGAAGTGATGAAGAAAATCTTTGAATCTCCAAGCTTCAAGTTTCGGCCAAGGGAGGAAGAAGAGTTGAAGCCAAGCTTTGTGTATTCCAAGCTCTTTGATGGTTTCCCTATCACCTCCTTTGATCCTTCAATGTGCTAGCAAATGGAGAAAAGAAAATCAAATCTTCTTTGCCCTAATGGAATCACGGCATTGTGAGAGAGAGGAGATTTGTATTGATCTTTGTTACAAAAATCAATTTATATTTATGCCATAATATTTATTAAATTAATAATAAACTTATGACACAAATCATGCAATGGCTTAGAGTGTCAACACTCAAACTCCATGCAAAACCATTGAGTGTATTGTACACTATCACCATGCAATGTATTAAATTAAATAATGCATATAATGACATGTCATGTGGGCCCCACACGTTTCCAAATGAAAGTGGGCCCACGTGCACTCACTGTTCGGGTTCGATATTTCCGAAATACCGAACTTACGTCGCGACGTTAATTAAATCGAATTTAAATAAATATTGCGCCTAGCGAAATTATTATTTACGTCGCTAACGAATTAATTCTAAATTAACTCGTTTGCCCGAATTAAAATCTAATTTTAATTTCACGTCGAAATCGAATTTCGATTATTATATCGAATATAATAATTTTATCGATTAATTCTAAATTAATCGTTCTCTCTCTAAATAAGGCACTTTATCCAAGATAAAGTTTCTCCGCAATTAATCCAAGATTAATTAAGTCCGAATCAAAATCATAGGTGAATCTTCAGGAAGCGACCCAAGAGATCTCCGGATATGTTGGCAGTAAATACGGTCGTCGGATAATCCGAACACGTACGTACCTCGTACTACGTTCTTACTGATTCACAAGACAAGGTTGGCTTCTAGCAAAGCGCCATGCCTACCCAATTCTCCAGAAATATTCTTACTGGAATATTAGATCTATATCAAGCGTAGTATACCGTTAGTATTGCGTACATCGATCCAGTATCGGACGATCACATGTTAGGCCTGGGGCTGGAAATGTGTCTGCCCCGTACGAAACATATATCGGACATCAAGCAACTAGTCTCTTTAAATCGGACAATCCTGACCTGGTCATATTGTCCCGACGGTTGCAACCTTGTTATAGAGTACTAGTTCTGTGTCCTGCGTGATCATCACCTCCATATGTCTGAAGTGATACTTCCATCTCGACATCACACATCCAGTACACTACGATTCTCGATAAACCCAGAAGAGGTGTACACAGAACCGGTTAAGGTCCCCAACCACCAAAACCAAAGTTTACCGATTGTCGCAAGTACTAGCGATGTAAGTCTCAGGTTAAGACCATATACACCTACCCTGATGCGGCCTCCCATAGACACGCAGACATACTACCAATGGGATTCCGTGGGGTCTATCCAGAGCGAAGCTGTTTTCCGTACCATCGGTAAAACACAACCTCCTATCGCACTTGCATAAGTATCCAATACTTAAATATATGAGAACTATGTCGTTGTGCCCTCACAACGTGCACAAGCGCAATACTTGTCTATTCCGCATTATCGATGTCCGATCTCGATAATACTCCGACTAGGGATATTTAATGATTAACCTTTATGGATGATACTGCCTCATATCATCTCAATCCGGTATTAATCATATGGACTTTCGCGCCTTTATATATCAAAGTAAATAATATTACAAAACGGCAAAAGGCAATTCATTATCACATAGTTATTTTGTACAATAATACAATATCATTTACAAACAGTGACGCTATGGGACTAATGTCTAACATCTCATGCAATTATATATCAAAATAAATAAAACAAAAATAAAGAAGATAAGTAAAAAGGGTGCCCTCAGGTCTAAACTCTTTTGTCGTCTCAAGAAAGGGCGTTACACGTCCGTTGGAAGGGAGATTAATCCGATGCTTTTCCGATTTGTCTACTCAACATCTTTCCTCGCTGCTTTGATGCTCGGGCTGCTGTTTCAAGTCTGTTTCGCTGCTGTTTCGCTGCTATGTTTCAGGTCACTGTTTTGGTGATTTAGTGGACTGTTTTGGGTGATTTGGAGGGCTTATGGGTTGCGGTTTCCTAAGGTATTCTAGGGGAAATCTATGCAGATTTTTAGGATGGTGTCTAGGTGATTTTAGGACTGTTTTATGGGCTATGGACGCAACAAAACTGAACAGAACAGAAGGTGAACTGCGGCAGTTCACAGGTGCAGTGGGGGCGTTTTAGTGGCTACTTTGGGCGCTGAATTGGGGCTGTGAATGGGGGTATTTTGTGCGACCTTGGGGCTGTATTAGAGGCTTATTTTAAGGTGTTTTAGGGCTGTGAATGGTGGCTGGAACTCGGCAATGGAGGGCTGTGTTTCAGGCTTGGGCGTGAGAGGGGATTGGTGAATAAGAGGAGATGAGGCAATGGAGGTGTCTTAGTTTGGTGTTGCGGCAATGGAGGCTTTTAAGGAGGACTTTGGGCGTGTGATGGAGGCTTCACAAAGTGCTTGGACGTGCTTGAGAGAGGGATATGTGCTAGGGTTTGAATGGGTCGTGAAGGCTTCTTTTTATAGGCAAAGGAGATGAGACTTTCCTTATCCGACTAGGAATTGATTTCTATTGATAGTGACATTATTCTAATTGGTATCTCATAAGGAATAGATCTTCTAATTTAGGATTGTGATTGGATATGATTAGGAAGGGATTGATTTGATTTGATTTCTTCTAATTAGGAAAGGATTTGTCTTGATTTTAGCATGTGATAAATGTGTATCTACCTAAATTAAAAGGCAATGGGCGTGAATAAGGCTATATGGGCGGGGCTTTGGTTATTTGGGTAAGCTTGGGTATTTTGGGTTTGGTTTGGGTTTGGTAAGTGGTCTATGGCGTTTTGGGCCTAAGATAAGCTTTGAAACGGAAGTCCAACAAGCAACCGAAGCTATACAACGAGGTTAAATCCACAAAAAATTCCATTTTCCAACTTTACCCTTCCAACGTCCGTTTCCCGCGACTTTCATGACTAAAGAGGTAGTTGCCTCCATACGAGACTCATCATGGGCTAATGTGTAAAAATGCAATTCCTACAGTCGCCCCCACTTTGATGGGACTTGCGCAGTGTGTGACAATGACAATCCTATCAAAGTACATGCAATGCTTTTCACTTACCTGGCTCGCCAGCTGCCACCTAGTTTGCCTGCTGCTTCGAACTGAGTTGATTGTGCGATGGGCACCTCGACCCTGGGACGCATCCCAGAACTGCTAATGGAAACGGGGGCACCTCGACCCTCGAACTGATAATATGTGGGCACCTCGACCTGGGTACGCATCTCGACCTAATACCGCTGACAATAGGGACCTCGCCTGAATATGATGATGTAGTGGGCACCTCGACCCTGGGTACGCATCTCGACCCGGAACTACAACCGAAAATGGGGGCACCTCGACCCTGGGCACGCATCTCGACCCAATACCGCTGACAATAGGGACCTCACCCTGAATATAATGATGTAGTGGGCAACTCGACCCTGGGTACGCATCTCGACCCGGAACTTCAACCGACAACGGGGGCACCTCGACCCTGGGCACGCATCTCGACCCAATACCACTGACAATAGGGACCTCGCCCTGAATATGATGATGTAGTGGGCACCTCGACCCTGGGTACGCATCTCGACCCGGAACTACAACCGAAAACGGGGGCACCTCGACCCTGGGCACGCATCTCGACCCAATACCGCTAACAATAGGGACCTCGCCCTGAATATGATGATGTAGTGGGCACCTCGACCCTGGGTACGCATCTCGACCTGGAACTACAACCGACAACGGGGGCACCTCGACCCTGGGCACACATCTCGACCCAATACCACTGACAATAGGGACCTCGCCCTGAATATGATGATGTAGTGGGCACCTCGACCCTGGGTACGCATCTCGACCCGGAACTACAACCGACAATGGGGGCACCTCAACCCTGGGCACGCATCTCGACCCAATACCGCTGACAATAGGGACTTCGCCCTCGAACTGATAATGATGTAGTGGGCTTCGCCCCCAGACTGATACTGATATGGGCATCGCCCCCAGACTGCTGCTGATGTGGGCCTCGCCCCCAGACTGAAACTGATGTGGGCCTTGCCCCAAAACTGATACTGATGTGGGCCTCGCCCGAAACTGATGTGGGCCTCGCCCTCAAATAGATACTGACGTTTATATTTCCAACTATTGTATTGCTTCTCCTCGAGATAGCCTTGGTAGCTAAACATATTTTCGTCCTCAACGAATGCTTCATGTCAAAACCCGAGAACCTTCAAAGTACTCGATATACTAAAACCCGATCATCTGAACAGGTGATCTAAACTAGACTCCTAGTGAGTGTGTGCAAAGGTTCTTTTGCAGCTTATTCCTTAAGCAAGCCAACTTGATGATTTCGCGTCGGAGAATCGGACTGATGGGTCTAACCAACCTGGATGTCTAGGTCACATTTTGTGATTACTTCGGCATACTCAACATGATATGGTCTTCTTTATTTTGCTTTTGTCTCTTTTTTTTCTTTTTCTTTTTTTTTTTTCTTTTTTCCATTTTCTTTTTCTTTCTTTCTTTCTTTTTTTTTTTTCTTTTGACTCACCTACCTTTAAGGTAGCATTTCTCCTCATGGTGGTCCTAATACTCGCCCATGGGTAGCTTCACGCTTATCGGTTATAGGCGGTTTTTTTTTTTGTCATCGCAGAGACTGTCTTTCTTTATTTCCAACCATATCATGTATCGTAGCGTACGTAAACCAGGGTGGACACCCAAGCAAACGGTCATTCATCGATCCAACATCTCTTCAGCTAGTCATCTCATCAACCGCTCGGGCTTCTACTGTTGAGATACATTTTATCAAGTGCTTCATGAGTCTAGCCAAGATCAATCTATTCAGAATACCGGATAAGAGCACGTCTCGCACTTCTCGTTTCTAAGGCTTCTCCCTACAGCACACAATGTCATCACCGGACATATGTTTAACCATCAAAAACTTCTCTCTCACTTTTTTTTTTCACTCACTCACTCACTCTAAGGAATTCTTCCTCTCTACTGCTGACCATGTGGGCTTCGCCCCCGGGATCCAGACCCGAATTTCAAACTCAAAATGGGCCTCAACCCTCAGATCACTATCTGAATCTTAACACCGATGTGGACCTCAGCCCTAGGATTTCTACCCAAATTCAATACAGTGCTTTCGCTGTTTCTGATTGGCTTGTCTTTGCCGCTTTCTCTTTTCTTCTTCGATACCTGTGAATATAAAACAAAAACACAAAACACGCCAAAAAATGAATGCAATAATGGGTTATATGTGTGCATGCATGCATGAGTTCTCCTTATCCCGTTGGGTTAGGTCTTCTGCGAGTGACTATTCAGTCTTCTGTCCCTCAGGCAAAATACAACTTAAATCTATCAATATTGATCGGCTCGGTGAACTCATTCCCTTCGAAGTCCGACAGTCTCACTGCTCCATTTCCCATTACCTTCTGAACAATGTATGGTCCTTCCCAATTTGGTCTGAACTTCCCTCTTGGGTCTGTCGTCGACGGCTTCGACTGCTTAAGTACCAGATCACCTTTCTTGATCTTGGTAGGACGCACCTTCTTATTAAATGCTCGGGCCAACCTCTTCTGATATATCTGCATGTGATGCAAGGACTCATCTCTCTTCTCATCCATCAATGCTAACTGCTCAAACCTCTGCGAGGTCCACTCTCGTTCAGGCAACTCTACTTCTGCTAATACCCGCATAGACTGTATTTCAACTTCCACCGGCAATACCACTTCCATTCCATAGACCAAAGAGTAAGGCGTAGCTCCTGTCACCGTTCTCACAGATATCATGTATCCCCACAGGGCATACGGCCTTATCAGCCCAGTCCTTGTAATTCTCTGTCATCTTCGCCAGAATTGTCTTGATCGTCTTGTTGGCTGCTTCAACTGCTCCATTAGCTTGCGGCCTGTATGGTGAGGACTTGTGATGGCCTATCTCATATCTCTGTAGCATCGCTTTGGTTTCTCCCTTGAAATTGGACTTCGTTGTCCGTGACCACGTGGTACGGCATACCATACTGGCATATGAGATTCCGGGCTATGAACTTAGCCATCTGTTTTGCCGTAACATTGCGGAATGACACAGCTTCTACCCATTTCGAGAAGTAGTCCACTACCACCACTATAAAGCGATGTCCGTTCGACGCATTCGGCCTAATTTCTCTGATCATATCTATTCCCCATGCTGAGAAAGGCCACGGTTCTAACAACCCGTGCAACTCTTTGCGTGGCAAATGATTCAAATTCCCATTTGCTTGACAATCATGGCAGTGTTTCACCAGTTTCGCGCAGTCAGCTTCCATGGTTGACCAGTAAAAGCCTTGCCTCACAATCTTGCGGGACAAGTTCAACCCGTTCATGTGTGGTCCACACACACCAGCATGTACTTCTTCCATTATCCTCTGAGCTTCTTCCCCCCTCAAACATTTCAGCTGAATAACATTGGCCTGCCTCTTGTAGAGTTCTCCCTTCAGACTCACATACTGAGAAGCCCACTTCTGAATGGCTATTCGGTCTTTTCTACTAGCTTCCTCTGGGTTCCCTATATTCCAGATACCTCTGAATATCATGATACCAAGGTTTTCCATCGTTGACCTCTATTTCCGATACCCGCTCTATCTCATAAACAGGCTTACTCGCCGTCGTCAACACAAGTGGTCTCATCACCAATTTCTCTGGATTCTCCCAGGTTACGGCTAGCGTCGCCAATGCATCTGCCATCTAATTTTCTTCCCGAGGCAAGTGTTGAAATTTGTAGTTAGGGATAGCCTGTGCTAGGTTTCTGAGGTGGAATAAGTACGGCTTTAACCGTTCTTCCTTTAACTCCCATTCTCTTTGCATCTGTCGGATCACCAACATTGAGTCTCCATAAACCTCCACGTTTGTAGCTCTCAAGGCTGTCAATGCAGTCAACCCAAATGCACATGCTTCATATTCAGCCATGTTATTAGTTATTCCGAATGTTAGCCTTTTGGCCATAGGCAAAGTCTCTCCCCCGGGGGTTACTATTATGATTCCGATTCCGGCTCATTTGTAGTTCACTGCTCCGTCAAAATACATCTTCCATCCTTGGACTGCTATAGCTTGGATTTCTTCGTCGGGGAACTCAAACTTGTACTGATCCCCTTCGACAGGTTGCAATGCCAAGAACTCTGCCACGGCTCGTCCTTTAATCACCTTGGAAGTGAGATACTCAATATCAAATTCTGTCAGCAGTACCAACCATCTACCCAATTTTCCAACTAGTGAAGGCACTGAATGCAGGTACTTCAATGGATTCTCCTTTGCGACCACTTGGATCTTGTAAGACTGGAAATAGTGGCGTAATTTCCTGGACGCCCATACTACTGCCAGACAAATCTTCTCCACTTCCTGATAGCGAGCTTCGTACGGAAGCAGCTTTTTACTGAGGTAGTAGATGGCGTGCTCTACTCCTGTCTCATCGGCTTGTACCATCATCGCCCCCAGTGCTTCGGGTTCAATAGCCAAATAAAGCACCAAAGGTCTGCCCTGTTTCGGAGGTCTCAGAACGAGAGGTTTCACCAAATATTCCCTTATTCTGTCAAATGCTTCCTGACACTGCTCGTTCCACTTTACCGGCTGATCTTTCCTCAACAACTTGAAGATGGGCTCACATACTGACGTTAGTTTGGCAATGAACCGACTAATATACTGGATTTTCCCTAGGAAGGCTCTGACTTCTTTCTCTGTCTTTGGTGCCGGCATTTCTGTAATAGCCTTGATCTTTTCAGGATCCACTTCTATTCCACCCATTCCCACTGTGTGCCCGACATACTTCTTAGGATTCAACCGCAAGTTATACTTGTCCACTCGTTCAAGGAACTTTTCCAACGCTTCTATATGCCCGTCTCTTGTCTCTGACTTGACCATCATGTCATCTACGTATACCTCAATTTACTTATGCATCAGGTCATGAAACAAAGTAGTGGCCATCCTGATAAGTGGCTCCGGCATTCTTAAGCCCAAATGACATCACCTTGTAGCAGTAAGTACCCCATTCTGTAACGAAGGCAGTCTTGTGCTTATCTCCTTCAGCCATGAGCACTTGGTTGTATCATGAGAACCCATCCGCAAATGAGTACATGGACGACAACGCCGCACTATCTACAAGCACATCTATATGCGGTAAAGGAAAGTCATCATTTGGGCATGCCTTGTTAAGATCTCTATAGTCAACACACATTCTGACTTTGCCATCTTTCTTCGGCACAGGCACGATGTTGGCCAACCACTCGGGGTATTTCACTACTTCCAGGAATCCCACATCTATTTTCTTCTTAACCTCCTCTCTGACCTTCTCGGCCCATTCGGGTCTCATCCGTCGGAGCTTTTGTTTCATAGGCTTCATATTCGAATAGGTCGGAATCGCATGCTGGGCAATACTTCTATCTACCCAGGCATGTCCTCGTAAGACCAAGCAAACACTTTGGCGTATCTTCCAATACTTCTTCCAGATTTTTTCGCTCCTCAGCGGTAACTTCGCTTGCGATCGGAATCTCTTTGGGACTCTCAGGTGTTCCGAGGTTGAAAGTATTTGTCTTAGTGGAGTTGATATCAAATATGATTAAGTCATGCGAGTTAGAAAGTGGAGACTCAGTCAAGTAAGCAAAATTATTGTCTTTATTGCCAATAATAGAAGGAGTACACTCAAACAAATCTGGAAGGAAAATATCCTCATCCTCTACAGATATTTCTCCCTTTACAACAGGATCCTTCTCAGGTTTCTTCTCTTCCTCGAGTGTTAGGGTCTCAAGCATCATAAGTTCTTCTTCCCACTATTTTTTCTTCATTTATTCAACCAGCGGATTTTCTCCCAACATGTCCTGAAGATCTCGAACCCTGGCACCACAATCCCGTTCACTTCTACAGGTTCAGGCTCTCTTTGATACCCCGATGCTTTGACGAAGCATTCCATCAACTTCAGCCCCTTCTTCTTGGCTTTTGGCTTGTCCTCATTAGAACGGTATCCCAAACCCTTCCGAGTATTCTGCCCCTTGAAATCCGGCAGTCCCGAACCTTGGCCTGGCTCAAATTTCATCTTCTCCATAATTCGAGCTACCTTGGGATCCACCCACTCCTCAAAAGTCGCCGAGACTTGGAACCTCATAAAAGGTTATATTTCCAAGGTGGCTACAGCATTATCCGCTTCAGCTCGTATGGTGACAATTTCCCCTTCATATGGGAACTTAATCATCTGATGTAGAGTAGAGGGCACCCCTCCAAGCCTGTGAAACCAAGGCCTTCCCAACAATAAGGCAAACGTGGCTGGAATGTCCAGCACTGTAAATTCAACTTCATCCTCTACTGGGCCAACCTTGACCATTGCGACAAAAGTACCTTCGACTCCTCGCTTGCTATCATCATAGGCTTTGATAGTCATGTTAGAAGGATTCAACTCAGTTGGCTTAATACCCAGCCTTGCCAGAATCTTCAGTGGGCACACATTGATGGAAGAGCCATCATCCACCATTACGCACACGAAGTCCTCTTACCTCTCACCTCAGCTCGGATAAAGAGGGGCCTATTGTGGTTTCTCCCTTCCGCCGGGAGTTCTTCATCAGAGAAGGTTATCTGCAGAGCCTCTTTCTGCACTGACCCCACAAACATTGCCGATTAGCATCCTCGGGTACGACTATTTTGCTCAGAGCTTCCAACATGGCCCGCCTGTGTTCTCCAGATGCACACAATAATTCCCAGATGCTTAAGTGTGCCCGGGTCTTCTTCAATTGCCTTAGCACTACGTCTCCTTCAGCAGGCTCAGTGTTCTCTAGCCACTTCCCGGCCATCTGTCAGCGCTTCATTCCCCTTTTCAACAGTATCATTAAAAGCGCCCACTCCGGGTCATGCCTTTCACTCCTCTTCCTCATCACTACTAGAGAAGTTTTCCCAGAAATCCTTCTTCTGCTCAGTCTCCTCTTCACTATTTTTGTCCCAGATGCCTAGGCAGAAGGCTTGATAGTCAAGGGTTTGGAGGACAAAGTCCTCGGGTAAGCCGGAATTGATCATGTATGTAGGTGGGGGGACGGAGTGATAATTGGGCAAGAGATTGCGGTGTGTGTTTGGTTGGTCTCTTTCAGGGTCAGGGATTTTACGGGAGTCGATTAGGTCTTGGATCTCATGTTTGAGGCGACCACAACTGTCAGTGTCATGGCCTTTTTGCTGGTGAAAGTGACAGTACTGTTTCAGGTTATAATGTGGTGGTAGGGGATTAGGAAGTGGTCGTGGTTCCAAGGGTTTGAGAAGTCCTTGCCTTGCCAATTTCTCGAACACTTTAGACACGGGCCTTCCCAGGTTCGAAAAGCGCCGATTCCTGACGGCGGCCACCACGGTAGAGACAGGCTTAGTACCTGATGATCCTCCAACAGTTCTCCAGTTTAGACTATAGAACTTTCTGTTCTCGGCCTCTTCCTCCTCGATGTCCATGACAGTTTCCCTCAACTGTCGGAAATCTGCTATCATGGAGGTCATTCTCCTCAGCTTACCATAGATCGAGGGCTTAGTCCCCTTGATGATCATCTTAATCTGATCTTTTTACGAGGGCATAGTCTGCATCTTCAAGAGCTGGCTTCTCCAACGGTCAACATACTCTTTAAAGCTCTCCTCAGGCTTCTACTTAGTATTCTCCAAGTCGCGCGGAACGATAGGTCGATCTCTAAGTCGGTCACATACTGCTTCAAGAAGGAATCAACCAACTCCCTCCAATCTTCTTTAACCTTCTTCTCAAGGCTATGATACCAAACCACAGGTGCCCCTTCGAGTGACATCCCGAACATTTTCTGGACCTGGCGCTGAGATAGGCCAACTGAACTCATCACCGAGACATATTGTCATAAATGGACCCTCGGGTCCCCATTCCCATTAAACTTTGCGATGTCAAGCATTTTGAACTACGCGGGAAACTGCTCCTCAAAGGTCATTGAATCATAATCCAGTAGATCCTCATGCTTCCCCCTCAGCTTACGGGTGACAGACTCCATCTGATCACGGAGCCTTTGCATTTCAGCCTGAGTTCCGGCTATCCTACCAGCGGCATAGTCAGCCAGACCATCATCAAATACTGGAGCATTATCGTTCACTCCATTCGGAGGGCTCTCCGCCTCTCATTCTCAGATCCTCCCGCAGCGCGGGGCACAACCATATCCGACATGGCAGCAGTCAGAGCTTGCAGTTGTTCAGTCATCTTGGCGAAGTTAGCTTCCATCTGATCCATTCTAGACCCCTTGTTGACGGATTCACTCATATTCGCTGAAGGTCTTTTGACTAATCTGCCCTCTTCTCTAACCCAACGGGAATCTATGTTGCCTCTCTTAGGCCATGTGTCAGTGCATATCTGTGCGATGCATGTAATAGATAAAAAAAGAAACTTTAAACTACTTGGCCATTATATCATTTTGAAGTATTTAATCACACCATCGCGCGGTGCAAACTTGTCCCAGTTGAAAAGGCCCAACAGATTTACACTTTGCGATAATATGGCTAAATGACTTCAAATGATAAGAGGCCCATTCACAAAGTGGCCCACCGGTATTTTAGAAGCTTTTGGCCCACCTGTCAAAGGACACAAACTTGCCCCAGTTTAAATGGCCCAACAAGTTCACATCTTTTGACAAAAGGTCCAACTGGATCCAAATGGCGGTGGTCCATACACAAACATAAAATAACAACTACCCTACCGGTTTTTCATGGCTAAGTCCACAAGTGGGTTCACGGGGCGCGGACAAAGGCTCTCACTGACGAAGGTTTGCCCACAACCAGGACTCCCCATTCAGGGTTCAAGCGACCAAGTGAGTGCACCTTTTTTATACCTTACGGTACGTGCCAACGAGATACGACGTGTGACTAATTGTCGAATGAATTTCCCGTTGTAGATTTCCCAGAGGGAGGGTGGAGCGAGGCTCTCTTAAGTACCCAAGCCCCTTAGGCTCTTATGGCTTGGTGTCAGGAATAAACAACGAGTCCTTCAAACTAGTCTATCACAACGAGCTACAAGTAATGATTTATCTAGGTGCCTTCACAGCTTTTCCCAGAAGGGTAGTGAGTGAAGGAAGACACCCAACCATCACCTAGCTTCAACAAAGCCTTTGATTAACCCCCTCAACCCACTATAGAAATGGTCAACTAATGCACCAATTATACACAACACAAGACATGATTTTGAGGCCGATTCTCTATATCCCCAGTGGAGTCACCCAACAAGTTCACATCTTTTGACAAAAGGTCCAACTGGATCCAAATGGCGTGTTGGAAATCTAATAACCATGTCCCAAGATCAAAAACAAGCAAAATATATATATAAGAATGAACTATATTGAAGTATGGCGGAAACAATACTCACAAAAACGGAATGTGGATGCCCTTGATGAAACAAATCTTGCTCCTTTGTGCAGTGGAGGATTCGGCCAAGCAGTGAAGAGAAGCTCCAAGCTTTAATTGATCCTTCCAAGCTCTAAGAGGAGTTTCCCATAACACCTTGTATGATCCCTTGATGTTGCTAGCCAAAGTTGTGTATTAGAGTTCCAAACAAGCACACTTTCTTCTTGTCTTGCCACAAAACAAATGAAGAATTGGAGAGAGCTCTTAGAGCTTACTGTTTTCGGTAATTTGAGAGAGGAAGAAGATATGATTTTTGTCTCAAAAATCAATTTATATTTATGTCATAATAATTATTAAATAATAATATATTTATGACACAAACCATGCAAAGGCTTAGAGTGTCTAACACTCAATTTCCATGCAATATCCTTGAGTGCTTTGTACACTATCTTCATGCAATACATCAATCCATTAAATAATGTAAATAATGCCATGTGTCATGTGGGCCCCACACGTTTCCAAATGAAAGTGGGCCCACGTGCACTCACGCGTTCGGATCCGATATTTCCGAAATACCGAACTTACGTCGCGACGTTAATTAAATCGAATTTAAATAAATAATTGCGCCTAGCGAAATTATTATTTACGTCGCTAACGAATTAATTCTAATTAACTCGTTTGCCCGAATTAAAATCTAATTTTAATTTCGCGTCGAAATCGAATTCCGATTATTATATCGAATATAATAATTTTACGATTAATTCTAATTAATCGTTCTCTCTCTTTATTTAGTACTTTATCCAAGATAAAGTCTCTCCGTAATTAATCCAAGATTAATCGAGTTTGAATCATACGTCATTGGTGAATCTTCGGGAAGCGACCCAAGAGACCTCTAGATATGTGGCAGTAAATCCGGTTGTCGAACTATCCGAACACGTACGTACCAAGTACTACGTTTTTACCGATTTACAAGACAAGGTTAGCCTCTAGCAAAACGCCATGCCTACCCAATTCTCTAGAAATATTCTTACTGGAATATTAGATCTATAACAGGCGTAGTATACCGTAGTATTGTGTATATCGAACCAGTATCGGATGATCACATGTAAGGCCTGGGGCTGGAGATGTGTCTGCCCCGTACGATACACATATCGGACATCAAGCAACCAGTCTCTTTGAATCGGATAATCCTGACCTAGTCATATTATCCCGATGGTTGCAACCATTATAGAGTACTAGTTCTGAATCCCTCGCGGTCATCATCTCCATTCTCCTACTGTCTGAAGTGATACTTCCATCTTGACATCACATCCAATACACTACGATTCTCGATAAACCCAGAAGAGATGTACACAGAACCCGTTAAAGCCCTGGACCACCAAAACTAAAGTTTACCGATTGTCGTAAGTACTAGCGATGCAAGTCTCAGGTTAAGATCATATGCACCTACCCTGAAGCGGACTCCCATAGACACGCAGACATACTACCAATGGGATTCCGCGGGGTCTATCCAGAGCGAAGCTGTTTTCCGTACCATCGGTAAAACACAACCTCCTACCGCACTTGCATAAGTATCCTATACTTAAATATATGAGAACTATGCCGTTGTGCCCTCACAACATGCACGAGTGCAGTACTAGTCTATTCCGCATTATCGATGTCCAATCTCGATAATACTACGACTAGGGATATTTAATGATTAAACCTTTATGGATTGATACTGTCTCATATCATCACAATCCGGAACTAATCATAGGGACTTTTACCATTTATATATCAAAGTAAATAAATTACAAAACGGTAAAAGGCAATTTCATTACTACATAGTTAATTTTGTACAATAATACAATATCATTTACAAAATAGTGACGCTATGGGTCATTACTGTCTAACAATCTCCCACTTGGCCTATAGCCAGTCACTCAAGCATCTAATACCTGAACTATGTACATGTCGCTCAAACTTTTCCCGAGGAATAGCCTTCGTCAGCGGATCTGCAATATTATCCTCTGATGCGATCTTTCGATCTTCACATCGCCATGATGTATGATTTCTCGAATCAGATGGAATCTTCGAAGAACATGTTTGGATCGTTGATGAGACCTTGGTTCCTTAGCCTGTGCTATAGCCCCGCTATTGTCACAATACAATGGAACGGGCTCAGCTGCTAACGGAACTACTCCTAATCCAATTAGGAATTTACGGATCCAAACTGCCTCTTTTGCTGCTTCAGCTGCTGCAATGTACTCCGCTTCAGTTGTTGAATCGACAACAGTATCTTGCTTGGAAGATTTCCAGCTCACTGCTCCGTTATTCAAGCAAAATATGTACCCGGTTTGCGACTTAAAGTCATCTCTCTGTCGGTTTGGAAACTTGCATCGGTATACCCAGATACCTCAAGTTCTCCATCTCCATAGATTAAGAAAACATCCTTAGTTCTTTTAAGATACCTAAGGATACTCTTAACCGCCATCCAGTGATCATGTCCTGGATCGGCCTGATATCGACTACACATGCTCAAAGCATAGGACACATCAGGTCGTGTACATATCATGGCATACATGATCGATCCTGACGCGGCGAACGGAGTCCGACTCATGTTGTCTCTCTCTCATCTTGTGTTTTAGGACACATGTCCCTAGATAGATAGACGCCATGTGATGTTGGCAACAGTCCCCTCTTGGACTGATCCATGTTGAATCTCTTCAACACTTTATCAATATATGTACTCTGGGAGAGTCCAAGTAGCCTTCTAGATCTATCCTGGTAGATCTTTATTCCTAGAATAGAAGC
>SKCR01027912.1:0-28606 GCA_019454045.1 Zanthoxylum bungeanum | reverse complement strand
TTGGACTTGGAGGTCCACCTACTGGATCTAGGAATTGGATGGGATCCAATTGATCTTAGAGATCTACCTAGTTAAGTTTCATACAATTTGTTGGCCAAGTCAAGATTGTGTGTTATTTAACGGGATCATAGCTCACTAGGAAACTAGGTTTCCCGAGTACTCCACAGAGGGTTAGAGGCTCGCCGAAAAATAGTGGGAGGCAAGTATTAAATTGCAATTTCGTTAGATATTGTCAATACGCGCTCATTTCATTTTTCGTCATTATTTAAATATAAATATATTAGTTGGACTAATATTCAATTTTTGTTTTAATTAAACAGTTGGACTGTATTCAAACTACTTCATTTATAGTTGATTATATAAATTGCATTATAGTAATCAATATATTTGAAACCAATCAAATAGTAGTTGATTATATAGTTAGACTATAGAAATCATTATATTCGTTTGTACCCGAAATTTTTGATTGGATAGTTGGACTATTGGAATCAAGATAGCTGAAAGATTAGCGTTTAAAACATAATTCTGGGTGAAAATGTCTTTAAGCGGCTTCAATTTTCAGATTGAGAATAGAATCTCAGGATAGTCCTGGGAACCGAGATGTTACTTTATTTGATAGAGTGACATCTCGGGCCTAAGCCCGGAGTTGAGCAAATAGTGGAGCATGAGCTTTGGAAGACTCATGGTGATGATAACTTTAGTGCTCAATCTGTTATACTTGCCGCAAAGACTCCTTAATTTCTTCGTCAGAACTAAGGATTAGATCCTTATAATATGATATTGAAATTGAAGGATCTTCATAGATCTATTCTTAGATCTTAGAAGTACTAATTGCAAAAGAAAACCCTTAGAGAGTTAATGGATATACTCAAGGAGACAGAGCCAGAGCTTGCAAAAGGGCAAGAAGCGCAATGCGCATCTTACTTCAACATCTCAGAAGGTCAAGGCTTGGCCGAAGGCTTCTAAGGATATGAAAAATGGGCAAAGGCATAATCATCATAGTCTTCTTGGAAGACAAATGACATATCCCAATATGTCTACCTAAACTGTGGCAAACGGGGTCACTGAAGTGTGACTGTCGTATGGACAAAGGCAGACATGAAGGAAATGAAGACGGACAAGGCTCCGACTTCAGGTATGTTTGTTATAAACATGTCCACCGCTGGTTTTAAAATTGGATTTTAGATACCGGATGTGGTACATAAATATATGTACTGATGTGCAGAATCTGCTGATTAGCAGGAGACTAACTTCAGTTGAGATCAACCTGCGAGTCGGAAACGGGATGAGAGTCGCTGTTTTAACTGTAGAAACCTAAGTTTTGGAACTGCCCTTGGGGCATGTACTTAATTAGGAGACTGTTATAATGTACTTAGTTTGACTAGAAATATTATCTATGTATCTAATATAACATGTTGCGGGAAACCTAAGTTTTGGAACTGCCCTTGGGGCATGTACTTAAATTAGGAGACTGTTATAATGTACTTAGTTTGACTAGAAATATTATCTATGTATCTAATATAACATGTTGCGGGTATACCTTTATATTTTAGAACACTAAGTGTTTTATTTATAAAGATGATATTGAGATAAGAACATTATATGTGAATAACAGTATTTATATTTAGAATATAAATTAATCTCATACATATAACATGACAAACAAATAGCTCAAACTGAATTAATCAGATGAGACTTATTTGTGGCATAGTTGTCTTGGACACATTGACAAGACTCGTATATCCACACTTTCGAAGAGTGGGTACTATGACGGATTTGATTCTAATTCAAATGATGTCTACGAATTTAGTTTATTGGGTAAAGTGCCTAAAATACCTTTTACATGGTAAAAGTGTAAGTGTCACTGATCTGTTAGCCCTCGTTCATAGTGACGTAAGTGGGCCCATGTCTAGCTAGGCTAGAGGTGGATATGAATATTTCGCAACCTTTACGGATATGGCATCACGTTATAGTTATGTGTTTCTTGTGAAACATAAATCCGAAACTTTTGATAAATTCAAAGAGTTTCGACACGAAGTTAAAAACAGACCGGCAAAGTATTAAAACATCACGATTGGACTGTGATAGAAATACTTAAGCAATAAGTTTCTCAACTAATTGAAAGAGTATGGTATTCTTTCACAATGGACTCCTCCCGAAACACCTCATTTGACGGTGTGTCCGAACATATAAACCAAACTTTGTTGGACATAGTTAGGTTATTGATGAGTCGCTCTGAGCTACCAATTTCCTTCAAGGGATAAGCATTAAACAGTGCAATACTTATTTTGAATAAGGTTCCATGAAAATCTGTTAGACAGATTTCATATTAGATATGAACAGGAAAGAAACCAGATTTCTCATTCCTGAAGATTTGGGAATGCTGGGCATATGTTTGGAAGGTACCAAACTAGAACCCAAATCGGATAAGTGCCCATTTGTAATTGGTTGTCCTAGGGAAACCAAAGTATAGTACTTATACAACTCACTAGAGAACAATGTAATTGTTGCTCTCCATGCGGTTTTCCTAAGAGGAATTCCTATATGCAGTGGTAAGTGGGAGGAAAGTAAAACTTGATGAAAATAGGAGTAATACTTTTCCTGGCACCGAGTCCTCACGGAACACAAACAGTTCATCAGGGATTAAACTATACCAATAATCTTCGAATACACAAGAACCGCATAGGTCGAAGAGAGTCAGAAAAAACAACTGGGAGGTATGGGTTTCTGATCTCACCTCATGAAGATGTCAATCTTATTGAGGAAGACAAACCGCCTACGTATGAGGAAGTGATACAAGGTATCGACTCCCTATTATGGCAAAGTGGCATGAAGTCCGAAATGGATTCCATGTATACCAACCAAGTTTAGACATTGGTTGATGTATCGGAAGGCATTGTGCCTATTGGTACTAAATGAGTCTTCAAGGAAGACAAACATGGATGGCAACATACAAACGTACAAAGCTAGGCTTGTGGCGAAAAGGTATCGTTATCAACATTATGTCGATTACGATGAAACCTTTTACTCGTTGCCATGATTAAATCCATTCGGATAATGCTTGCTAATGCTGCATGTTTCATTTATGAAATATGGCAGCTGAACATCAAAATCGCTTTCCTTCAACGGAAACCTTTTGGAGGATATTTATAAACATCCTAACGGTTTTGTCGTACCAAAATAAGCAAACAAGGTTTGCAAGTTAATTCAATCCATCTATGGATTGAAGCAAACATTGCGTTCTTGGAACTAACGTTCTGATAAGATCATAATGGTATATGATTTAATTCAAAACGAAGATAATTTTTGTGTATATAAGAAGGTTAGTGGGAGCGCATTGACAATGATTGTCCTATATAATGATGACATGTCATTTCTTGGAAATGACATTCCCATAATACAATCGGTGAAAGCTTGGCTTTCATGAAAATTCTTCGTAGACTACTTGGGAGAGACAACCTTTATTCTAGGAATAAGGATCTATTGAGATAGATCTAAAAGTTGTTGGCACTCTCCAAGAACTCGTACATTGAAAGATATGTACGCGACCTGGTGTCTCATATGCTTTGAGCTTATGGAGTCGCAATCAGGCCAATCCAAGTGATGGTCAATGGATTGATGTTAAGAACATCCTTAAGTGTCTTAGACGAACTAAGGATGATTTATAAGCTATGGAGAAGGAGAACTTGAAGTGACTGGGTTCACTGCTGCAAGTTTCCAAACCGTCAAAAATGACTATAAGTCATAATAAGGGTACTATATAGTTTGAATAACGGAACAGTGAGCTGGAAATCTTCCAAGCAAGATACGGTTGCCAAATAAACAACAAAAGCAGAATATTGCTGCAGCTGAGGCAGCAAAAGAAGCATTTTGGATCTATAAAATTTCTAATTGGATTAGAAGTAGTTCTGTTAGCAGCTGAGCTAGGCTACAACGCAGGTGTGGGAACACAGGAACTGGGCGACGCATGCCGTCCCAGGCTCGCGGCCTGGTCGGGAGTACGGAGTAGTCACGGGGGACTAAACCGGAGAATAATGGAGTCGCCACCCGGTGTGAACCGGAAAATGAGATTTAAGGCCGCACTCACCCCTCGCAAGGGAAGACCTCAAACCGTTGGGTTCGGAACGGTCCCTTACTTATGCCACTTGTAATGAAAGGATTTATATAATAATTTAATCAGGCTTAAGTAACACTTATTTCTAAGAATATCATGTTCTTAATCCACATACATACATCAATAAGTTCATCTAAATTTATATGTAGCACATATTCGAATTTGCATACAGCCTATTTGCATGTAATCTATGTCTCAATTTGCAAACATAAGGTTTATCATATGGCAAGCATACAAGTTAATGAACACATTGGTGGACATAGAAGCGCAAACAAATAGCATTCTCACTAACAAGCATATTAAGAAAAGATATTTAAGCGCATAACAGAAATAGACAACTAGAGATAATACAAATGCATAACGTAAGAAAAAGGGAACTATGTGCTAAGATGGACATGTCGTAATGTGATACAAGAGGATCTGTTTACCGTGGGCGTTCGTGCAGCGTTCGTAGACGCGTTCGAACGGTAAACAGAAGGTTCTCGTTCGAGTAGCGTTCGTGAACGCGTTCGAACGGAAATGAAACAGAATGCTCACGTTCGTATGGCGTTTGTGAACGCGTTCGAACGGAAATGAAACAGAATGCTCGTGTTCGTATGGAGTTTGTGAACGCGTTCGAACAGAAATGACACCTAATGCATGATAAGGCAAAATGCTTGCGCGTTCGAGTTGCGTTCGTAAACGCGTTCGAACGAGAACAGACCTGATGCATGAAATGGGATGCAATACATAAATGGCGAATAGTACAATGTGAGGCGCGGCAAAGCATCGTGGTAAAGGGCTTTAACCCTCCCCCTAGGGGATCTTTCATTCCACTTGCTAAGCCCATGCGCTCGATCACATCATGCATGCAAACATAAAGACAATCATATCAAACCAAGTATGCCCGATTGAACACATCTTACATCCAATCCGAACACACATCAACCGGCGCGGCAAAGCATCGTGGTAAAGGGCTTTAACCCCTCCCCATAGGGGATTTTTCATTCCACTTACTAAGCCCATGCGCTCGATCGCATCATGCATACAAACCTAAAGACAATCATATGAAACTAAGTATGCCCGATTGAACACATCTTACATCCAACCGAACACACATCAACCGGCGCGGCAAAGCATCGTGGTAAAGGGCTTTAACCCCTCCCCATAAGGGATATTTCATTCCACTTACTAAGCCCATGCGCTTGATTGAACCATGCATAAAAAGATAAAGACAATCATATCAAACTAAGTATGCCCGATTGAACACATCTTACATCCAATCGAACACACATCAACCGGCGCGACAAAGCATCGTGGTAAAGGGCTTTAACCCCTCCCCATAGGGGATCTTTTATTCCACTTACTAAGCCCATGCGCTCGATTGAATCATGCATAAATAAGCAACATACAGAATTCAAGTGACGAAAAATAAATAAACCAAAGCAACACAAAACAAAAGAGGGTGCCGTTTACTCAAGCGGTACGTGGAGTTGTGTCCCGAGTACAGATCATATTACCGTCCATTCGAAATCGGCTATGAAATTTATGTCCGGGTTTCCATCCTATATACCACCGCGAGAGTTGACACATCTCTCATTTTATTCCACAGCCCAACACATACAACATCTCATAATTAATGCATATTTATCTACTCAAGGGCCACAACATGCATTTCAACATGACAATCGCGCAAGCAATATTTAATGAATAGTAAAAAAAGCGAGTGTGAAAGATACCCTCAGGTCTAACCTTTTTGCCAACTTTCAGGCTTGCGTTTCTTGGACGTCGGAAGGGTACAGCTCCTCAACTTATCCGGTTCACTGGTTTAGCGTCCTAGCTCACTGCTTTGCTGTTTTACTTGCGGTTTGAACTCCGTTCTCAAGAATTTAGAATGAATCCGGGGAATGAATCTCTCAGATTTTGGAACGAATCCAAGGAATGAATATCTCAGAATTTTGGAATGAATCCAGGAATGAAACCCGAGGGTCGAGGCCCACGTCAGTATCAGTCTGGGGGCGAGGCCCATATCAGTAGCAGTTAGAGCCGAGGCCCACTTCAGCATCAGTTTTAAGAATGAATCCTGGGGGTCGAGGCCCATATCAGTATCAGTCTGGGGGCGAGGCCCATATCAGTAGCAGTTAGGGCCGAGGCCCACTTCAGCATCAGTTTCAGCAATGAATCCTGAGGGTCGAGGCCCACGTCAGTATCAGTCTGGGGGCGAGGCCCATATCAGTAGCAGTTAGAGCCGAGGCCCACTTCAGCATCAGTTTTAGAAATGAATCCCGAGGGTTGAGGCCCACATCAGTATCAGTTTGGGATGAATCCCGAGGGTCGAGGCCCACATCACTATCAGTTTTGGGGATGAGTCCTAGGGTTGAGGCCCATTACATCACAAGCCGAGAATGGCACTCCAAGAAGGGAAACACAGTTCGAGAATGAACAAGCCGGGAATGGCACTCCAAGAATGGAAACACAGTTCGAGAATGAACAAGCCGGGAATGGCAATCCAAGAATGGAGCAGAGTTCAAGAATGAACAAGTCAAGAATGGCACTCCAGGAATGGAAATACAGTTCAGGAATGAACAAGCCGGGAATGACACTTCAAGAATGTAAGCACGGTTCGGGAATGAAACACCTTACAGTAGCAGTTCGGGAATGGACCACCTAACAGTAACAGTTCGGGAATGGACACCTCGCAGTAACGGTTCGGGAATGGACCACCTTACAGTAACAGTTTGGGAATGGACACCTCACAGTAAAGGTTCGGGAATGGACCAACTCACAGTAACGGTTCGGGAATGGACCACCTTACGGCAACGGTTCGGGAATGGACCACATCACAACACGGTTCGGGAATGAACCAGAACCAGAGGTCGCAGCACCTCACCACCCAAATCAACTCAACACATGGTAACTCAAGTGACAGCTGGCGAGCCAGGTAAGTAGAAATACATTGCATAACTTTGATAGGATTGTCACTGTTGCACATTACACAATTCCCATCAAAGTGGGGGCGACTGTAGGCATTGCATTTTTGCATGTGAAACCCGATGATGAGTCTCAGTTGGAGGCACTACCTTTTTAGCTAAGGATATTGCGGGAAACGGAGGTCGGAAGGGGAAATTCAGAATAAGTACGTCATCAAGTTTATTTCACAAGCTCACTGTCTTCGTTAGTGCTACGTTCTTTACTTCGTTCGAACGTCAGGCAGATTGTGGACGTTCCTGTGGCGTTCGAATTGCCGTTCGAACGGCGTCGGTGTTTCTGGTTTTGCTGCTAATACCCCCCATCGCACCCCAGCCCAATTAGCTCCCCAAAGCCCATAAAACACATCCCAACTTAATTAAATTAAACATTAAATATTAAATAAAATATTTAAAACATTTACCAATTAAATAAAACACAAAATATAATCATACCTAATGAAGATAAATCAAATATATTAACTTCCTAACTAAACAAATCACATACTAAATTAAAAAGATGTCATGCCTAATTAAAGACAATCATATCAAACTAAGTATGCCCGATTGAACACATCTTACATCCAACCGAACACACATCAACCGGCGCGGCAAAGCATCGTGGTAAAGGGCTTTAACCCCTCCCCATAAGGGATCTTTCATTCCACTTACTAAGCCCATGCGCTTGATTGAACCATGCATAAAAAGATAAAGACAATCATATCAAACTAAGTATGCCCGATTGAACACATCTTACATCCAACCGAACACACATCACCCGGCGCGACAAAGCATCGTGGTAAAAGGCTTTAACCCCTCCCCATAGGGGATCTTTCATTCCACTTACTAAGCCCATGCACTCGATTGAATCATGCATAAATAAGCAACATACAGAATTCAAGTGACGAAAAATAAATAAACCAAAGCAACACAAAACAAAAGAGGGTGCTGTTTACTCAAGCGGTACGTGGAGTTGTGTCCCGAGTATAGATCATATTACCATCCATTCGGAATCGGCTATGAAATTTATGTCCGGGTTTCCATCCGATATACCGCGAGAGTTGACACATCTCTCATTTTATTCCACAGCCACAACATACAACATCTCATAATTCATGCATATTTATCTACTCAAGGGCCACAACATGCATTTCAACATGACAATCGCGCAAGCAATATTTAATAAATAGTAAAAAAAGCGAGTGTGAAAGATACCCTCAGGTCTATCCTTTCTGCCAACTTTCAGGCTTGCGTTTCTTGGACGTCGGAAGGGTACAACTCCTCAACTTCTCCGGTTCACTGGTTTAGCGTCCTAGCTCACTGCTTTGCTGTTTTGCTTGCGGTTTGAACTCCGTTCTGCTCCTGTTCGGCCTCTGTTTTGCTGCTCACTGCTCAGGCCACCTATTTTGACGTTTCAATGAACTGTTCCAAGTTTTTGTGGGGTTTTTAGTGTAGTCTTGTGAGTATTTTAAGGATTATGAATGCAGTTTTTTTATGTTATTACTTTAAAGTTTTTAGGGAATGTTTTAAAGTGTATTTTGCTGCTGTTTTAGGTGTTAAATTACTGTTGTTTGGGCGTGATTTAGGGACTGGTTTGGGTCAGTTTCGGTTTGTGTAAGTGGGCTACGGATTGAACTGTTTGGAGAGGGTATTGTGCGGCAATTCTGAGAAGTAAAGGGGATGTTGTTTAGAGGTCTCTTGGGCGTGCAAGAGAGAAGCTTGGAGGAGTGTCTTAGACGTGATTTGAGAGATATGTGTGCTTCAGTTATCGAAGGAGGTGTAGGAGAGAAATTGTTTTACTTCTTTATGCTATTACCGTGAATGATGTTGTGTGAAGGAGATGATGGCTTTGGTTGGGGGTTGTTTATATAGAGAAGGGTTAGGGCTTCACCTTGTCTCACAATGAAGGGATTTGGTGCATTAAAGGGAGGATTTGATTTGGTGTTGGGCAAGGAAAGTGTCAAAGATTGAGGGGGAACAAATCTTGGCTAGAATAGGAAGTCAATATCTTTAATTGTTATGATTGATTTTAATTAGGCATGACATCTTTTAATTTAGTATGTGATTTGTTTAGTTAGGAAGTTAATATATTTGATTTATCTTCATTAGGTATGATTATATTTTGTGTTTTATTTAATTGGTAAATGGTTTAAATATTTTATTTAATATTTAATGTTTAATTTAATTAAATTGGGATGTGTTTTATGGGCTTTGGGGAGCTAATTGGGCTGGGGTGCGAGGTTGCAGCAAAACCAGAAACACTGACGCCGTTCGAACGCCAATTCGAACGCCACACGAACGTCCATAAGCTGTCTGACTTTCGAACGAAGTAAAGAACACAGCACTAACGAAGACAGTGAGTTTGTGAAATAAACTTGATGACATACTTATTCTGAATTTCCCCTTCCGACCTCCGTTTCCCGCAATATCCTTAGCTAAAAAGGTAGTGCCTCCAACTGAGACTCATCATCGGGTTTCACATGCAAAAATGCAATGCCTACAGTCGCCCCCACTTGATGGGGACTTGTGTAATATGCAACAGTGACAATCATATCAAAGTTATGCAATGCATTTCTACTTACCTGGCTCGCCAGCTGTCACTTGAGTTACCATGTGTTAGTTGATTTGGGTGGTGAGGTGCTGCAACCTCTGGTTCATTCCCGAACCGTGTTGTGATGTGGTCCATTCCCGAACCGTTGTCGTAAGGTGGTCCATTCCCGAACCGTTACTGTGAGTTGGTCCATTCTCGAACCGTTACTGTGAGGTGTCCATTCCCGAACTGTTACTGTAAGTGGTCTATTCCCGAACGTTACTGCGAGGTGTCCATTCCTGAACTGTTACTGTAAGGTGGTCCATTCCCGAACTGTTACTGTAAGGTGGTCCATTCCCGAACCGTGCTTCCATTCTTGGAGTGTCATTCCCGGCTTGTTCATTCCTGAACTGTATTTCCATTCCTGGAGTGCCATTCCCGGCTTGTTCATTGTTGAACTCTGCTCCATTCTTGGATTGCCATTCCCGGCTTGTTCATTCTCGAACTGTGTTTCCATTCTTGGAGTGCCATTCCCGGCTTGTTCATTCTCGAACTGTGTTTCCCCTCTTGGAGTGCCATTCTCGGCTTGTGATGTAATGGGCCTCAACCCTAGGACTCATCCCCAAAACTGATAGTGATGTGGGCCTCGACCCTCGGGATTCATCCCAAACTGATACTGATGTGGGCCTCGACCCTCGGGATTCATTCCTAAAACTGATGCTGAAGTGGGCCTCGGCTCTAACTGCTACTGATATGGGCCTCGCCCCCAGACTGATACTGACGTGGGCCTCGACCCTCAGGATTCATTCCTAAAACTGATGCTGAAGTGGGCCTCGGCCCTAACTGCTACTGATATGGGCCTCGCCCCCAGACTGATACTGATGTGGGCCTCGACCCTCAGGATTCATTCCTAAAACTGATGCTGAAGTGGGCCTCGGCTCTAACTGCTACTGATATGGGCCTCGCCCCCAGACTGATACTGACGTGGGTCTCGACCCTCGGGTTTCATTCCTGGATTCATTCCAAAATTCTGAGAGATTCATTCCTTGGATTCATTCCAAAATCTGAGAGATTCATTCCCCGGATTCATTCCAAATTCTTGAGAGATTCATTCTCTGGATTCGTTCCAAAATTCTGAGAGACTCATTCCCTGGATTCATTCCAAACTCTGAGAGATTCATTCCCCGGATTCATTCCAAATTCTGAGAGATTCATTCCCTGGATTCGTTCCCGAAACTGTACTGTTGTTGTTTCTGACTAGCTTGCCTTTAATGCTTTTCTCTCTTTCTTTCTTCGAAACCTGTTAATATAAAACAAAACAAACACAAAAAAAAGATGCAAAATATGTTACGTGTATGCATGTATGCATGAGTTTCCTATCCCGTTGGGTTGGGTCTTCGGTCAATTCCCTCAGTGACAGCCCGGTCTTCTCTTCCTTAGGCAAAGTACTGCTTCAATCTGTCTACACTAATTGGTTCTGTGAACTCATTCCCTTTCCAAGTCTAACAGTCTCACTGTCCCAATTTCTGAATGGCCAACTTATCTTTTCTGCTTGCTTCTTCTGAGGATTCCCTACGTTCTGAGTAGCATAGTACCAAGATTGAATGCTTTTGTCACATGCACTAATGTTGCAAGTTGAGAAGTTGAGGAGCAAGTAAGCGAAGTGAACTTATTTATTATTGTTGAGAAAAGGTTCGAACAAGCAAACAAAATCAATGTCTTTATTAAAAATGCAAGATAAACTTGGAGAAACAGCAGTGCCTTCTTCCTCAGCCTCTGGTTTCTTCGTTGTTATTATTCCTTATCCCTATGTGAAAAGCTTGGTGGTTGAGGGTTTGGAGGATAAAGGTTTCAGGAAAGCCAAAGTTGATCATGATGGTGGGACAGAGTGGTAATTTGGTAGAGGATTCCTGTGTGTGCTGGGTTGCTCTCTTTCTGGGTCAGGTATTTTGTGGGTGTCAATCAGGTATTGGATCTCATGCCTAAGGCGGGGGCAGTTGTCAGTTTCGTGACCCTTTTGCTGGTGAAAATAACAGAATAGGTTCAACTCAAGGTAGTGCGGCACAGGGCTGGGGAGTGGTTTAGGTTCCAAGGGTTTCAGAAGTCCTTGCATCTTCAATTTCTCAAACACCTTTGATAGAGGTCTACCCAAGTTGGAGAAACGTCTGTTCCTGATGGCAGTGACCTCAGCACTGGAAGACTTGGCTTCAGGATGTCCCCCAAAATTCCTTCTATTCTGGCCATAAAACTTCCGGTTTTCCGCCTCCTCTTCTTCAATGTCCATGACAGTTTCCCTCAACTGTCGGAAATCAAAAATCATGGAGGTCATCCTCCTCAACTTGCTGTAGATCGAGGGCTTAGTGCCCTTGATGATCACTTTAATCTGGTCCTTCTCAGAGGGCCGAGTCTGCATTTTCAGAAGCTGGCTTCTCCAGCGGTCTACATACTCCTTGAAGCTTTCTTCCGGCTTCTGCTTAGTGTTCTCCAAATCACGGAGTGACAAGTCAATTTCTAAGTCTGTAACATACTGCTTCAGAAAAGCATCAGCTAGTTCCTTCCAATCTTCCTTAACCTTCTTTTCAAGGCAATGATACCAAACCACAGGTGCCCCCTCGAGTGACATCCCAAACATCTTTTGGACTTGGCGCTGTGATAGGCCCATTGAACTCATGACTGAGACATATTGCTGCAGATGGACCCTCGGGTCTCGGTTCTCATTAAAATTGGCCATGTCGGGCATTTTAAACTGAGCTGGCAGCTGTTCTCCGAAGTTCATTGCCTCATAATCTAGCAAATCCTCGTTCTTACCCCTCATTTTGTGGGTAACTGTTTCAACCTGATCCCGAAGCTTCTGAAATTCTGCCTGAGACCCAATCACCTTGCCTGTTGCATATTCTGCCATGTCATCATCAAAAGTGGGGACATCATCCCCCAACCCATTCGAAGGCTCATCATGCCTCACATTCTCATAATTTCCAACGGCACGGGGCACAGCCATATTTGTCATGGCAGTAGTCAAGGCTTGCAACTGTTCAGTAATCTTGGCGAAGCCATTTTCCAACTGATCTATCCGGGATACCTCAATATCTGATTCACTCATGTCTGTTCTCAGTATTTTGGTGAGTCTTCCATTTTTTCTAACCCAACGGGAATCTATGATGGCTTTCAGAACACAAGGGTTAACATGATGTATATATGCATGGGGTGCTTGAGATGCATGTAACATATATAACATACTAAATCAACTAAAATTCTCAAACAAATCGGCCCGTTATCATTTTAGAATCTTTCGGGCTAATTGTCATAGGAGTGAACCCATCCCAGTTTAAATGGCCCAATGAGTTCACATCTCATGACAAAGTGCCCGACTAAACCCAAATGGTAACATTCTGAACACAATCACAAAGTGGCCCATCAATCACTTAGAAGCCTTTGGCCCAATAGTCATGAAATACGTTCTTGTCCCAGTTTAAATGGCCCAACAAGCCCATATCCCATGACAAATGGTCCAAATGGATTCAAACGACGATGTTCCCAAACACAAGCATAGAAGAAAGATGATGCAAACATGACATAATAATTTCTACATAATGGCCTATCAACATTTCAGAAGCTTTTGGCCTAATAGTCATAAGGTGCGAACTTGCCCCAGTTTAAATGGCCCAGCAAGCCCGCATTTCTGACAATAGTCCAACTGCATCCAAATGAGGATGGTCCACAAGCACATATTCAAGGAAATAATTGTTACTTTAGCCAGCCCGGTCTATGGGTGGGTTAGTAAGAGTATAGACAAAGGCTCTCACCGGCGAAGGATGGCCCACAACTAGGTCTCCCCAATCAAGAGTTCGAGCAACCAAGTGAGCGCACCCTTTTTTATACACTAAGGTATGTGCCAATGAGCTATGGTGTGTGACAGACTGTCAAATGGATTTCCCGTTGTAGATTCCCCAGAGGGAAGGTGGAGCGAGGCTCACTTAAATACCCAAGCCTCTTAGGCTCTTATCGCTTGATGTCAGGAATAAACAACGAGTCCTCCAAATTAGTCCATCACAATAGGCTACGAGTAGATGGCTATCTAGGTGCCTTCACAGCTTTTCCTTCTAGAAAGGTAGTGAATGAAGGAAGACACCAAACCATTACCTAGCCTCAAAATGCCTTTGATTAAACCCTCACTTTATCCACTATAGACACGGTCAATTAAAACATAAATCCAAACATCACAAGATAATATTTCGGGGCCGATTCTCTATCCCCAGTGGAGTCGCCAGACTGTGGGAACACAGGAACTGGGCGACGCATGCCGTCCCAGGCTCGCGGCCCGGTCGGGAGTACGGAGTAGTCACGGGGGACTAAACCGGAGAATAATGGAGTCGCCACCCGGTGTGAACCGGGAAAATGAGATTTAAGGCCGCACTCACCCCTCGCAAGGGAAGACCTCAAACCGTTGGGTTCGGAACGGTCCCTTACTTATGCCACTTGTAATGAAAGGATTGTATAATAATTTAATCAGGCTTAAGTAACACTTATTCTAAGAATATCATGCTTCTAAATCCACATACATACATCAACAAGTTCATCTAAATTTATATGTAGCACATATTCGAATTTGCATACAGCCTATTTGCATGTAATCTATGTCTCAATTTGCATAAATAAGGTTTATCATATGGCAAGCATACAAGTTAATGAACACATTGGTGGACATAGAAGCGCAAACAAATAGCCTTCTCACTAACATGCATATTAAGAAAAGATATTTAAGCGCATAACAGAAATAGACAACTAGAGAGATAATACAAATGCATAACGTAAGAAAAAGGGAACTATGTGCTAAGATGGACATGTCGTAATGTGATACAAGAGGATCTGTTTACCGTGGGCGTTCGTGCAGCGTTCGTAGACGCGTTCGAACGGTAAACAGAAGGTTCTCGTTCGAGTAGCGTTCGTGAACGCGTTCGAACGGAAATGAAACAGAATGCTCACGTTCATATGGCGTTTGTGAACACGTTCGAATGGAAATGAAACAGAATGCTCGCGTTCGTATGGCGTTTGCGAACGCGTTCGAACAGAAATGAGACCTGATGCATGATAAGGCAAAATGCTTGCGCGTTCGAGTTGCGTTCGTAAACGCGTTCGAACGAGAACAGACCTGATGCATGAAATGGGACGAAATACATAAATGGCGAATAGTACAATGCGAGGCGCGGCAAGCATCGTGGTAAAGGGCTTTAACCCCTCCCCCTAGGGAATCTTTCATTCCACTTGCTAAGCCCATGCGCTCGATCACATCATGCATGCAAACATAAAGACAATCATATCAAACCAAGTATGCCCGATTGAACACATCTTACATCCAATCCGAACACACAACAACCGGCGCGGCAAAGCATCGTGGTAAAGGGCTTTAACCCCTCCCCATAGAGGATTTTTCATTCCACTTACTAAGCCCATGCGCTCGATCGCATCATGCATACAAACCTAAAGACAATCATATCAAACTAAGTATGCCCGATTGAACACATCTTACATCCAACCGAACACACATCAACCGGCGCGGCAAAGCATCGTGGTAAAGGGCTTTAACCCCTCCCCATAAGGGATCTTTCATTCCACTTACTAAGCCCATGAGCTTGATTGAACCATGCATAAAAAGATAAAGACAATCATATCAAACTAAGTATGCCCGATTGAACACATCTTACATCCAACCGAACACACATCAACCGGCGCGACAAAGCATCGTGATAAAGGGCTTTAACTCATCCCCATAGGGGATCTTTCATTCCACTTACTAAGCCATGCGCTCAATTGAATAATGCATAAATAAGCAACATACAGAATTCAAGTGACAAAAAATAAATAAACCAAAGCAACACAAAACAAAAGACGGTGCCGTTTACTCAAGCGGTACGTGGAGTTGTGTCCCGAGTACAGATCATATTACCGTCCATTTGGAATCGGCTATGAATTTATGTCTGGGTTTCCATCCGATATACCGCGAGAGTTGACACATCTCTCATTTTATTCCACAGCACACAACATACAACATCTCATAATTCATGCATATTTATCTACTCAAGGGCCACAACATGCATTTCAACATGACAATCGCGCAAGCAATATTTAATAAATAGTAAAAAAAACGAGTGTGAAAGATACCCTCAGGTCTAACCTTTTTGCCAACTTTCAGGCTTGCGTTTCTCGGACGTCGGAAGGGTACAGCTCCTCAACTTCTCTGGTTCACTGGTTTAGCGTCCTAGCTCACTACTTTGCTGTTTTGCTTACGGTTTGAACTCTGTTCTGCTCCTGTTCGGCCTCTGTTTTGCTGCTCACTGCTCAGGCCACCTGTTTTGACGTTTCAATGAACTGTTCCAAGTTTTTGTGTGGGTTTTTAGTGTAGTCTTGTAAGTATTTTAAGGATTATGAATGCAGTTTTTTTATGTTATTACTTTAAAGTTTTTAGGGAATGTTTTAAAGTGTATTTTGCTGCTGTTTTAGGTGTTAAATTATTGTTGTTTGGGCGTGATTTAGGGACTGGTTTGGGTCAGTTTCGGTTTGTGTAAGTGGGCTACGGATTGAACTGTTTGGAGAGGGTATCGTGCTGCAATTCTGAGAAGTAAAGGGGCTGATGTTTAGAGGTCTCTTGGGCGTGCAAGAGAAAGCTTGGAGGAGTGTCTTAGGCGTGATTTGAGAGATATGTGTGCTTCGGTTATCGAAGGAGGTGTAGGAGAGAAATTGTTTTTACTTCTTTATGCTATTACCGTGAATGATGTTGTGTGAAGGAGAGGATGGCTTGGTTGGGGGTTGTGTTATATAGAGAAGGGTTAGGGCTTCACCTTGTCTCACAAGGAAGGGATTTGGTGCATTAAGGGAGGATTTGATTTGGTGTTGGGCAAGGAAAGTCAAAGATTGAGGGGGGACAAATCTTGGCTAGAATAGGAAGTCAATATCTTTAATTTGTTATGATTGATTTTAATTAGGCATGACATCTTTTTAATTTAGTATGTGATTTGTTTAGTTAGGAAGTTAATATATTTGATTTATCTTCATTAGGTATGATTATATTTTGTGTTTTATTAATTGGTAAATGGTTTAAATATTTTATTTAATATTTAATATTTAATTTAATTAAATTGGGATGTGTTTTATGGGCTTTGGGGAGCTAATTGGGCTGTGGTGCGAGTAGCAGCAAAACCAGAAACACCGACGCCGTTCGAACGCCAATTCGAACGCCACACGAATGTCTGCAGTCTGCCTGACGTTCGAACGAAGTAAAGAACACAGCACTAACGAAGACAGTGAGCTTGTGAAATAAACTTGCTGACGTACTTATTCTGAATTTCCCCTTTCGACCTCCGTTTCCCGCAATATCCTTAGCTAAAAAGGTAGTGCCTCCAACTGAGACTCATCATCGGGTTTCACATGCAAAAATGCAATGCCTACAGTAGGCTAAAGAACCGCGATCTCATCAAAGATCCAAGTATGGACTTCAACTATTTCATCTGATTTTTCGGATCATACATCGTGGCGATGTGATGATCGAATAAATCGCATCTGATGATAACCTTTCTAATCCGCTGATGAAAGCTGTTTCTCAGCAGAAGTTTGAGCGACCCGTACATAGTTCAAGTGTAGGCACTTGAGTGATTGGCTATAGGCCAAGTTTGAGATTGTTGGACAATTATGACCAATAGCATCACTATTTGTACAGAATATGGTGTTGTTGTACAAATTAACTATGTGACAAATGAAATTGCTCTTTTATCATTTGTAATTAGATTACCGGGATATATAAATGATAAAAGTCCATATGATTTGTTCCGGATTAATAAGATATGAGACAGTATTAATCCACTAAGGTTTAATCATTAAATATCCCTAGTCGTAGTATTATCGAGACTGGACATCGATAATGCAGAATAGACTAGTATCGCACTTATGCGTGTTATGGAAGCGTAACGGCATAATTCTCATATATTTAAGTATTGGATACTTATGCAAGGTGTGATAGGAGGTTGTGTTTACCGATGGTATGGAAACAGCTTCACTCTGGATAGACCCCTCGGAATCCCATTGTAGTATGACTATGTGTCTATGGGAATCCGAATTTGGTAGGTGTATTTGGTCTTAACCTGAGACTTGCATCGCTAATATTTGCGACAATCAGTATACTTTGGTTTTGGTCGTCCATGGCTTTAACAGGTTCTGTGTACGCCTCTTCAAGATGGAAGTATCACTTCAGTCATATGGAGATGATGATCACGTAGGATACGGAACTAGTACTTTTATGTACTGCAGTCATCGGGATAATATGACTAGGTCATGATTATTCGATTATAGAGACTAGTTACCAGAGATCCGATATGTGCTTCGTATGGGGCAGACACAATTCCAGCCCCAGTCCTAGCATGTGACATCCGATACTGGATCGTTATACGTAATACTATGTATACTACGCCTGACATAGGCTAGCACCAAGGGCAAAATACCCGTGCACTCAAGGCGTAGTCTTGCCGTTGAGTTTTGGCTTTGGTGTGTGCATCTTTGGAGGCCACACACTTGGGTGGCTCTTTGGAACATGGAAGAGCTTGCTGAGTTCGAGAAACGCTTGTAGATTGGAGGGAGGACTGAATGAGTCTTCGGTTCAAGTAAATCAGTTTCTTTCTTTATTATAATTAGAGTTCTTATGATAGTTAGTATGTTTAGGTTTATGTTCTTTTCATGTTTTATGAGTTTTATGCTTAGAATATATAGTAACATTCCTAGGCTTGTAGAATAATCAAAACAAATGGGTCTTGGGCAAAAGGAAAGCGGCATAATAATTTTATTTTCCACTCCGCACTCGCGGACGCTTCCCAACATCTTCATCTGGTTTAGTCGACCGGGGACATCCCACATAGACTCATGTCGAGTGAAATAAAGACTCGGAATACTCAATCCAGATGCCACATGTTTTATGAATTGCAACATTCCTAATAGCTAATGTCAAATCAAGTTCATAAACATAGACTACATTTTGACCAGAAGAAACACTGGAAAATTATACAACCCTTTTTACCTCAACGCATGAAAGGCTTTATTGAACCACCCAAACAACAGGGGATGGTGCTTAGAACAAATCATTCTTAACAGGTACTCTTCATCTTGTTTCATACGACATACATTGGGGTACTCTCCAAGACAATGACTTCTTGACGTAGATAGTATGAGACAAACTGTACGGGTCAAAATTGGGCCAAGAGTAAAATCGTCTTTTCACTTCAAGTCGAACACTAAGCAAGGCCCAAGAGTAGAAACTAAGCCCAGAAAATTTAGCATTATTGAATTATAATTAAGCCACAAGCTTACAAACAACTCATCAACCACTATTTCCCTACTTTGCCTAACACAAGGCATAATCTCACATGCTATGACCTTTCATCAAAAGCATGAGCACATTGTGGGACTTATGGCAGCTGCTAAAGTCACTCCTCTTCATCTATAAAATGCAACACAATTCAAGAAACTGATTCATTCAAGTTTGAGTTCTCCAACTTAGATCTCTCAGAGCCTTTTACCCTGGAAACACCACTCCTCCGCCTTCACGGCCACCCAAAGAATGTCAAGGTAATAATAAACCTTGCTTTCACATTTTACCTATTTACAATTTATTTCATACTACTGACTTGGGCGTCAGAGTGCCCTCGGCACCCACCAGACCGGTGGATAGTATACTCCCCGCTCACACTACCTTTGTTTTGCAGGATCGCTAGTGCCCCCAACTTACAAATTCTCGATTGTGGACCTCGGGCGAAATCCAGCATCCACACATACCTCTTCAAATTCCCTTAAGTGCTGATAAGGATTTTCTGATTCTAGACCGTGGAATGTGGCTAAAAGTTGGATGATATCTGGTTTAAAATTGAAACGTGATGCATCTGGGGGAAAAGAATGCAAGATGGTGATCATGTCCTAGTGGGATTCATAAATTGTCTAAGTGTCCTAGGAAGATTAAGATTGCCATGCTGAGACTCGTTTTCTTCCTGATCAACTGGATTTTCATTCCGGGCAATGGATTTTCATTTCGGTTCTCGACCATTTTGACTGACGATGAAGGTGTTGGAGACTCTCTATTTAATCTACCGCTAGATGATCTAGACCAGTGTTTCATGCAACCTAAATGCAGACTATTTGCTAAAATTTAAAAAATGCAAATGCAATACTTACAAAAAAATAATAATAATAATAATAACAAGTGAAAGAAAAAAATTAAAATAAATGACAAAAAAATACAGTAGTGATTAAAAAAATGAGATATAGAAAATACAAACAAAAGAAATACAAAATTAAAAAAATTAAAAAGAAAAGAAAAGGAAAAAAATATACAAGGATGTTAAATTATTATTCTATCTACTAAATTATATTCCCCGACAATGGTGCCAAAAACTTGACACACTCACAAAGAGGTTCTTTACTCCCAAGTATAAGACTGTCGAAGTAATAAAATAACCCGGAAAGTCCGGGATCGAACCACATGGAATAAATTTAGTAAAACAAAATAACAATTTGAGTGAAATAAAAACATTAGATTTGTTTGAATTGATGGAAAATTTTAAATTGAACTACAACAATAAATTAAAATGATAGGATTAGGAGATTCACTCTTAATATTTCAAATATAGAGAAATCTTACTTTTATAATATACAAATTGTTATTATTACCCAGTTAATTTACTTCAGGAATTAATTATGCCGAAACATATAAAACCAGCCATAAAGGCGGTGATAATATTTTTCTGTAATAAGTCAAGTTAGGTACTCAATTATGCCAAAAAAAACAAAACCAGTCATATAGGAGGTAGCAAAGTGTTGTCAATAATTATTCCAGATTTAAATTACTTATTCATATTACAATTTATATATTATAATATAAAAAATATTAATCTATATTCTCAAATTAGGAGCTTCATATTTTACCCCACATGATGAAATTAGCTACTTATGATTTGAAGAAAAACATGCATAATTTTATTACCGAAAGAAAAAGAAATTACAAGAAAACTTAAAAAATAAAACACATAAGATACTCTCTCCCAAATTCTACAAGAGATCTTTGAGAGAAAGCATGAAGAAAAATGAGATGTGAGCACCTCTATTTATAGTAGAAGTGCTCATCTCTCAATTATTAATTACAACTTTCCAAATCAAATACAAACAACAAATTTTTACTAATTTATTTTTTCTTTTTCCTATTTTGACTTTTTTTTTTGATTTTTTGTTAATAATTTTACAAACATGATCACAATCCACCTAAAGTGGATTATGACATTTTAACTTTTATTTTTTATCTTTTACTTTTTTATTTTTTACTTTTTTATTTTTTATTTTTTATTTTTTACTTTATTTTCTAATAATTAAAATTACATGTAACACTCATTGATGTCTTCACCATTTTCAACCTTGAAAACATCAGAACTAGAAATTCTTGTAAACAGTAAAGTTGTAGATATTTGAGTCTTCTTTAATTTGGAACTGAAATTGCCTCAATCCGATATCGGAGAAAAACGTTATGCCAAATTATGAAAATTACGCAAAGTTGGAATTTCCGAAATTGTACACTGTTAGAACGCCCTTCCAAGTTTCCAGCCTCCAAAATCCAGATGTCACATCCATTTTTCTAGTTATGCATCCAATGTATTATTTCACCTACATAAGAAATAAAAATCATAATAAAAATATATAAAACATAAATTTAATTATTATTTTACAAATGTGCTAAATTAAGGGGATTAATAAAATTATAAGTGTAAAATGATTAGTTTCTCTTTTATCAAGTATACACTTTTTAATGTTCATCATAGTGCCATAAGGCCAACTGGTCTGGGAGTCACTGACTCAAATCTCATTACATGGGTTAAAGAGAAAGCTTAAGGGAATCAGACATTTTTTTGACATTTGAGATCCGAGCAATTAAGTCCGTATGGGTATCTTAACACTAGTGCCCTAAAGCTAACTGGTTTGGGAGTCACTGACCCAAAGCTCGTTATAAGGATTGAAGATGTATTATTAAAAAAAATATTTTTATATTTATAAATAAATTCTCATTGCCAAAAAAAGTGTGAACTCTAAAAATAATTTTATGACAAAAATATTACTCTTTTTTCAACAAAACCTGTGAATATTGTGGGACAAAAAATTACAGGAAGATTTTCTTTGATAATTTATAAAGAAAGAAAATAATTACTAACTTGAATAAGAATATGTCTGTTTTAACTTAAATTACTAGGGACTGGTAATAAGCTGATTGGGAACACTAAAAATTATACATTTAATAAAAGCGAAATTAATTATTTTGTTCTTATAGTTTCACTAATCCCTTAATTTAGTACATTTATGAAATAATAATTAAATTTATGTTTTATATATTTTTATTGTGATTTTTTTATTCTTGTGTAGGCAAAATACTAATTTAAACGCTCAACAGGGAAATGAATTTGAATCTAGATTTTCAAGACCCAGAAATCCAAAAGAGCGGGACAGTTATATATGAACCAGACCTGAAAAACATTCATCGTGTTTGGATCAACAAAAAAATATTATAATGTATTTAACCACACTTGTTTTTATATATATATATAAGGAATGCATTGTGCATTCATGTGAATACATTAAGTGAAAATGCATTCCCGTGAATGCACATGAATTCTTTTGAAAACAAGAGGTGAGCACCTCTTGCTATAAATAGAGTTGTTCACCTCTCCTAAATTTTCATACTTTCTTCTGAGAATTCTCTTATGAACTTAGAAGAGAGTGTCTTATGTGTTTCAATTTTTGTTATTATAATTTCTATTTCTTTCTTCAATAAAATTATGTGTGTTTTCATTCAAAGCATGAGTAGCTAATTACATTCTGCTGGGGTAAATGGTGAAACTCTTAATATGAGAATATTGATTAATCTTACTTATATTATAATATATGAATTGTAATATGAAGACTAATATTTAATATTCTCTTATATTTGTGGGTGTCTTGATTCGCTGTAAACAATTTCATCTTGGTTGGCACAGTTAATACTTTACCTCATATTATATGAGAGAGTAATTGAAACCTGAACTAATTATCGACAAACCGTATCACCATATTTATGGATGATTTTATATGTTTAGTCATAATTGAGTACCTATTTGGACTAGTTATAGACAAACCTCATCACCAATTTTTATGGATGATTTTATATGTTTTGACATAATTATTTCTTAAAATAAATTAATTGGGTAATAATGACAATTTATATATTATAAAAATTAAGATTTCTGTATATTTGAAATATCAAGAGTGAATCCCTTAGCCTCGATATTTTATTTTATTGTTGCATTCCAATTTAAAATTGTTCATCACTTTAATCAATTCACCACTTTATTTTATTTTCCGAATTGTCATTTTGTTTTACTAAATCTATTCCATGTGGATCGACCCCCGACTTATCGGGTTATTTTCTTATTTCGACACTCTTACTCTTGGGAGTAAAAATCATTTTGTGAGTGTGTCAATATGACTGAATATGTATTTGCGATGAGTAAATTTTGGGCACGAAGCCTTTCTTTTTTCATTTTGCATCTCTCGAGTCTGATATATGTAGAAGTCATGCATTACAGGTGTTGTTTGAAAAGTTAGAGATTTTGGTCAGGCGGAGGCTGGATGGTTTGGCCTCTTGCCAGTAACATTTCGAATTTCTCAGGATGTTACAGTTTGATTACTTAATATCACATCTCTACCAGCTTAAAAGGAAATATAATCATGCAACGAATTATTTAGGATTTATTCATAAATATTCGACAATTTATTGTCGATACCTAATACAATCCCTTTTTTGTCCGAAAATAAAATCAGTTATGAAAATATATTTCAACTCAAGCACATAGGCGTAGTTAGAAAATCTCAGCAAAGACGGAATTAAACAAATCTTTTCTTATTAGATGAAATCAACTACATGAATCATTTGTCGCTATTGTACTCTATCTGGAATTATTATCTCATTAAACTCAATAAAATATTATTCTCCCTTTATGATTTATATTTAAATCAACTTAATTCTATCCCAACCACTCATTAAATACAGCCATCACCACGTTAAAAAAATTTAATTTAATATAAAAACAAAAACAAAAACAAAAAAACATAAAACATAAAACAAAAACATAAACATAAACATATTGCGTCAAATCCGAATCTTACAATTTGAGAATTCCTGCGTTCATATGCGCATAAAGCAAGCACATATATACATTTTTTTTTTTAAGTGATATACATAATAAAGCAAGCACATTTTTTTTTGGAACGTTGGAAATTCCGCCGTCAAACCATCCGACCCGGGCTTAAGCGGACCAGGTAAAACCTTCAACTGTCTCAGACTCTTACAAGAAACGCACCCCCTAAATTCGAACCCAGGACCCTACACCACCAAGCTACGCCCATACAAACATAAAGCAATCACATATATACACAAAAGACAAATCATAATAAAATGAAAACAATAGGGATACATAAAACATGTTTCCACACATTTGCTTTCATTTAAATCTTATGAAAAGTGCTTTAGCCAAAGATTCAGCACAATGTAAAAGACAAATATGATTCCACCACACTTAATTCTTCACAATCTGCTTCGAGTCTTGTAATAATCTCACAAAATACTCTATTAAATATTCACTTTAAGGTATTTATCATGGAGATAATTCATATGCTAAATTCATACATTTACAGTACTAATTTGTTAATTTCTTCTTGAGCAACCTCCGTGGTCTGGAGTCCATTCTGCTTCACATCCATAACAAAACTGAAAATTGCACCTGCAATCATCAAAAAATTTCAATATGACTAAACCAGAAGAAAACTCAAACCTAATGTATCTTCTCCTACAAATGCATTCTAGGATTTTTCATAACACATCTCAAACCCATCAATTAAATTAAGGTGAATTAATGCATTTTGTGCTCAGATATCCGAGTCTAATAATATGTCAATGGGTTTCCTCTATCTAAAATTAGGATATGGGATGATATGTCGCCCCAAATATTGGGGGCAGTGATATATTTGTTAGAGTTGATACTCGAACGCTAATCTAATTTAAATGAATTGTTTATACAAATAGTATTTTTCCTATCATTGTATATTACATATATGTTATTAATTTCTTGTCCTTTATTATATACATAGGTAGTCCAAAGAGTTTATGTTGATATATGTTAAATGATAGACATGAGATTATTTATTGCAATGACTTAGTTACAAGAGTTGTAGCGGATATTGAGACATGTCACTATTTATTGTATTCTCGAAAACCATTCCTAGTCATAAGTTTATTGACATGGGACGGTTTACTAGTAAACCAGAGAGACGTGCACGTCATATATCTGGATATGATACATACAGTTTATCTCAATGAGTCATAAGCTTAGGATGTGGGTATCAATTAGAGAATGAATATTGAATGATTCATGGAAGACTCCTAATTGACATTCCATGAAGCCGTCAATAAGAGCTCTTCTCAAGTTGAGTAGTATATGTGATCCCAGTGTTATTAAAGGCGCACTAAGGCGCAAACAACCCTGGAGTATAGGCGCGGGCCTAAAGACACACTAAGGCGCAAACAGCCTTGGAGCCTAGGCGAGGGCCTGAAGGCGCAAGGCGCACGCCTGATGAATGTAAGGCGCAAAATGCTACAAAATGTGTAAAAATACATAGAAAAATAATATACAAGTGTGTATCAAACTATCAATTAGCAATAAATGATTTTTAATGATTATTTTGAGAGTTCCAATCCAAAGTTTCATATATAAATCACAAGTTCATATCCAAAAGCAAGAGTTCAATATCCAATCTTCATATAATCACATCTAAATCACAAGTTCATATTCAAAAGCAAAATAGTAACATATCCAAAAGCAAAGAGTTTATCAAAATTATATAATTTCAACTTTAAAGTTCAACACACAAGAGGGGTAGTGTGAGCCCGAAGAACAAAAAGCTCAAAGTTGTTAGCCCTATGAAATTGATCTCGAACCATATGGTATTCGACTCCCCACGAGCAGCCTTCAAACTGAGCTGGGAAACGACAGAAATGGAGGGAATGGAAATGTCAATACCTTGGAACGTTCGGGGCTTGGAGAATGCCCGAAAGTTTCGAGCATTACAAAAAATTCTCCAGCTACAGAGACCTCAACTTCAATTTTTTGTGAAAAAATTCGATGTCTAAGCAGATGACAACAGTAAGTAGGAAATTGCACTTTGAAAATTGTTTTGTAGTGAATAGGAATAGTGGGGGTGGCGGATTGGTAATGTTATGGAACTCATATGTGGAGGTAAATATAAAGTCTTTCAGCAAGCACCATATTAATGCTGAAGCTCGGTCTGAGACTGGTATGAATATGCGACTGACAAGAGTATATGGACACCCGAGGTGGGAATGAAGAGGCATACTTGGACACTGATGAGACGATTGGCTAATTTGTCCTCTTCCCCATGGGTATGCTTTGGTGACTTAAATGAAATTCTGCATTTACATGAAAAGTCAGGGGGAAATGAAAGAAACTTGTGTATGATCACTAATTTTAGAGATGTTGTAGATGAGTGCGGTTTGATCAATCTGGAAAGCAAGGGATAACATTACACATGGTCCAATAGGAGATTTGGGCAACATTTAATTGAGGAAAAACTAGACAGATTCCTATGCAGTCGAGATTTGAGAAATATTAGTCATGACTTGGTGGCCACAAATTTGGACAATTGGAGTTCAGACCCCAGATACTTCTCCAACCATCCTCCAAGTAAGCCCCGAACCGGGCTCTACTTCTTCATCATCACCAGAGTCACCACCCTCAACAATCCATCCTTGTGCATTAGTAGCATCTTTGGCTTCTAATATATCCACTTTCAAATCCTTCTCCCTTTTGCTCTTATTCTTCAACTTGGCATTAAGGAAACATAGACAAGATTGTTTAATCGATTCACATCTAGTCTATTCCTTTTCTTCGTGTGAATCTACATAAAAAATTTGAATAAATAAATTGATATTAATAATTTGGATATAATAATCAAAAATTTAGCTAATGTTAAATATTTACCCCCTCAAAAATGCTCCAATTTCGTTCACACCCGGATGAACTAGTGGTTAATGACAGTATCCTTTTTACCATTTTTAGCAAGTTCGGTGTATAATGTCCATATGTACGCCACCATGAAACTACAAATGAACATAAATAGTTTGAATGAAATATAAGATTTTTATATATTTTGCAAAATAATTCAAATATAAGATTTTTAATGAAATATAAGATTTTGAATAAAATATAAGATTTTTATATACTTTGTTTACCTGGATTAAAAACATCAATCGATACCCGATATGCTTTGACCCCCACATCTTTACCAAAAGCTTCTTCTTTTGCCTTGTACGAAGCCAACTCCTCATTTATCACCTTACTCTGCATGTCAATGTCATTGGGGAAGAAAGCCTCCACAACCGTAAATACTGCATCCATTACTTTCACATCGAACTCAATACTTGAATCCTTATAGTAGTAGTTGTAAATTTAAAAGATAAGCAACACAATGTAATGGACTATCAAGCCGTCCTTCAATTTTACTGTCAATAATCTCCAAGATTGGCCGATAATTACTCTCAATATTGTTCAATGCATCCTTGATCTATTCTTTTGCAATCTTTAGCTCTCCATAAACAAACCCCATGGATGGCTTTCTATCCCCAATCAACTAATCGAAGCACTCTCACCAAAGGTGCAAACACCTTCAAACATTGGGTCACCCCATTCCAAAAAGAGACACTCATCACCGTGGCAAATGCAGCTTTCCCTTTAGCTTGCTTCGACCATATGTACTCATCCCATTCCGTGCTAGCAAACATGGTTCGCAAACTTTCTTTTTTCTCGATCAAACTTTGTAAGGATAAGAAAGCTGAAGCAAACCTAGTTACTCCCGATCTGACTATGTCCCTCTGTTTTGTAAACGATCTCATCATAGACAAAGTCTTGTGATGGGCATACACGAAAATGGTGAAAGCCTTGGCACTATCAATGGTTTTCTTATACCTCGGCAATTTCCCATACTTTCAAGCATGAGGTTTATGGTGTAAGTAGCACATGAACTCAAAAAAATATTTGGCATTTTCGCCTTCAACAACTTTAACCGCGGCCATATTGTTCGAGGCATTGTCTGTTACAACTTGAACCACATTAATGCCTCGAACAACTTTACCGCGGCCATATTGTTCGAGGCATTAATTGTTTTTTGCTTTTGACTTTTTTGAAATTGAAAAAAGGTAAATGGTTTATTAATTTTGGAAATAAAATAAAACCAAATACACTTTTCATTTTCTCTCTCCACTTTCATTCACACGGTTTTCAAGGAAATCCATTTTCCCTCTTCTCTCTCTCTCGGCTTGGGAGCCATTTTCTTCTTCCTTTTTCTGGTTCTGCCGAGTAACAAAGAGAAGAAATGTGATGGTTTTGTTGCAAAATCTAAGTGCTAGCACACACTTGGAGCTTCAATGGAGGTCATCCATGGCCGAAAATGGTGGAGAGCAAAACCAGTGAAGCCGAGCACCCCACTACCGTTGGAAGCCACTGCCGAGCTTCTAGGAGGGCTGAAATGGCTAGTGTTCTTCGTAGCATCCAAACCGATCATTGTGAGTATGTTTCTGTCATTCTCCTCCTTGTGTATTCACATGTGTTTTTCTTGCTTGATTTCATTCTTGGGACCTAATTAGAAACCAACAGGTGTGCATTCCGTTAGCCCATGTTGTTAGGTTTTATATCCTGGAACTTTGAGATTGTATTCCTTAAATATTCAGTCGAAGTTAACCTCGAAATTATTTTTGTTGGTTATGATTATTTAAAAATGAGTTTTCTAACTATTATCGGGGATTATGAATCTGAGGATAAGGTAATGTTGAGCATATATGAGATTTGTCAGTTTTTTCTAGGTCTCCTCGCTCAACTAGGATATAGGATGACAAATGGA
>SKCR01027911.1:0-33614 GCA_019454045.1 Zanthoxylum bungeanum | reverse complement strand
TAAATTCATCCATATCTAGCCTAGCTAGACATGGGCCCACTTTCTTCACTATGAAAGTAGGGCTAACAGATCAGTGGCATTTACACTTTTACCAAGTAAATAGTTTTAGGCACTTTGCCCAAATAGACTAGATTCGTAGACTTTATTTGAATGGAATCAAATCAGTCCTAATACCCGCTCTTCAAAAGTGCGGATATACGATTCTTGTTTAGTAGTGTCCCTGACAACTATGCCATAATTAAGTTTCTTAACTGATCAAATCAATTTGAGCTATTTATTTGTCATGTTATATATTTGAGACATTATTTATATTCAAAATATAAATCCTGTTATTCACATCTTAATGTGTTTATCTCAATATCATCTTTATATAATGAAACACTTTAGTGTTCTAGAATATAAAGGTACACCCGCCGCAGCGGGTTATACGCGATATAGAGATAATGTTTCTAGTCAAACTAGCTACATTATAACAGTTTCTAAATTTAAGTACTAACCCGAAGGTAGTTCCTAAATTCAGATATCTACGGTTATAACAGCGACTTTCGTCCCGTTTTCAATTCACAGATAAATCTCAATTGAAGTCAGTATCCTGTTCAAAATAGATTCTGAACATCAATATATATATATTTTATGTACCACACTAAGTATCTAAAATCCAATTTAATACTGCTGTGAACATAATTATGACAAACATAATGGATTAAGCACTTAAGTTATCATTACATGATCTTCCAAAGATTATGCTCTACTATTTGCTTAACTCCAGGCTTAGGCATAATACGTTATTTTATCAAATAAAATAAGTTATTATTTTTCCAGGACCATCTTGAAATTTATTCCCAATTAAAAAAAAAAAAACGTTTAAATACATTTTCGCCAGGATTATGTCTTAAACATTATCTTTCATTTTTATATCTTGATTCTAATAGTCCAACTATTTAATCAACGATTTGTGGTACTATTTATTATAATGATTATAATAGTCCAACTATATAATCAAATATAATCTAAATTAATTAACCTCAATTACATTGATTACTATAGTCCAACTATAAAATCAACTGTAAACTGAAATTAATTAATTCAAATATATTGATTAATATAATCCAATTATATATAATCAAATATAATACAGTCCAACTGTTTTTAAAACAACAATTTAAATATTAGTCCAACTAACATTTAATCTAACGACGAAATAATATTATGAGCGCGTATGGCAAGTTATTAAACGAGTATTGCAAATTCAATCTTGCCTCCCACTATTTTTCGGCGAGCCTCTAACCCTCTGTCGAGTACTCGGGAAACCGTGTTTCCTAGTGGGCTAGGATCCCGTTAAATTATCACACAATCTTGACTTTGGCCAACAAATTGTATGATAATTAACTAGGTAGATCTCGAAGATCAATTGGATCTCATCCAATTCCTAGATCCAGTAGGCGGATATCCAAATCCTAAACATATATCTTATATATGCCAATACATCCAATGTATTACCTAACTTTTTCCTCTGAATCAACTAAGCCTTGGCTTTGGCACAACAAACCTAGTGATCCCAGTCAAGTGTGACCCATTGACCATGGAAAGCTTCGTAATCAATGTCGATGGACAAGAAGTGGTCTTGACTTTGGCCAACAAACCACAACTTGGACAAGACACCGATATGGAACAAAGCTCTCGTGATTCAAACACATCTTGACGGACAAGGGCTTGACTTTGGCCAACAACCCAATGCCAATCTCGGATCTTGAGTGAGAATCACTCAATGGAAGGAAAAACACTTGATATTGAGCGAGGGTTTTTCGCGTGCAAATTGGCTACCAATTTATTATCTTTGTTAAGGTCTCATCATCATACACCCTTAAACATGCATTCTAAACACATAATAAAGCGCATATGAAATAAAATAATAATGATATGCGGATGGATACTTTACATTGATCCTAGATCAAATCTCTCATTTTCTCTCTCCAAAGCTAGCACATGTATTTACTTCTACCCGTTACACTACACTTCTAAAGAAACCTCATTTACATTGAGGGGAATATGTGAGAAGAGAATACAAAGAAATAGAGATAAGGCTGGACTCGCAGGTCCAATTAATAAATCAAATTTATTACAATTTCCAAAATTGTCCCACCCGACTAATATCCATCCGATATACATTATTCATGCATCGCAACCATGTATTCATACAAGCATGTTATCAATCAATTCCAATTAATTAATCTGATAATTAGTGATCATCCAATGTTCAAACAACGATTTGATTTTTGCTCGAGTCAAACTCGTTTTGCGAATAAGTACTCAAAGTACGAATTCTTGAATTAAATTAAACTACATAATTAAATCCAATTTAATACGCATTTAATTCTAATTCACTATTTAATTCCAAATTAAATATTACACCTTATTAACGAACCTTTACGACTTAAATTCCAAATTTAATCGCAACGGGTCTCAAAGCCCGATTAACATCTAATGTTTATTTAATTAAAGTCCAATGGGCTTTTAATTAATTTCTATAAGGCATGGACTTTTGGTCAACTCGGGTCAAACCGAACAACCAAAATCCAATCCGGGAGTTACCCCATAAGCCTTTAAATTAATTTTGGCCCATTAGGCCCAATTAAATAATTAAGGTCCATTAAGTCATAATTGGACATTTTGGATTCGGTTTTGGGCCTAATTGGATCCAACCAATTTTGCCTAAACCCAACTTTGTTACAACAAAGCCCAAAAGCCCAATTACAACCTAACAAGCCCAATTTCCAAAATCAAGCCCAAATTAATTAACTTATAAAATTCCAAATTTCACAATTAATTAACCTAAGTGTAATACACAATCAATTACCCAATTAACATTTCTAAAACATCAATTAGCCTAATTAATCATGCACTTTAACAACCAAATAGTGTCCAACAGAATTCAATTAATATCAAACCCAATTTACATGCTTTAAGTCTCGGCAATTAGGGGTTTTTCAATCCGATTCGGTTTCAATCCAATTGAATCCACAATCATCATTTCCCAAATCAATTCAATTCATCCAATGAATTAAAACAAAAATTCACAATGAATTTCATGTTCAATAAGATTCGGCCAAGCCACTTTAAAAGGGAAAAAATGTTCCAAATCAAAATTCAATCCAATTGAACTTCAAAACAACATTACCCAATTGTTTTAAGTCATCCAATGATCAAACAAACAAAATTACCAAGACATTAGGGTTATCCAATTTTCGGCCATGCCTCCAATTTGGGGAAAATTGTCCAATCCAATTTTCTTGAAATTGATCACACACAATCTCAATAAACATGTTTTAAGCATACTTAAACATCCAATAATTAATTAAAACATGCTCAAACACATTTTACCCAATTTCAAGTTACATGTTCAACCTAAAGAATTGGGGAAAATTGATCCAATCCAATTTTCTTGAAATTGATCATGCACAACTTCAATTAATCAACATACAAGCATACTTAATCAACCAATTCAACCAAATCATGCTTCAATTGATTTTACCCAATTTGTCATGCCCAAAATTTGGGGAAAATTGAATCCAATCCAATTTCATGAAATTGATCATACACAACTTCAATTCAAACTCATTCAAGCATACTTCATCAAACAATTCAACCAAATCATGCCTAAATCGAGTTTACCCAAATTTGTCAACTTTGGCCTACACAAAAAATTGGGGAAATTTGTTCCAAACACAATTTCTTCAAATTGATCTAATCAATCATTAATTCCAACTTATTTAAGCATACTATAACAAACAATTTCATCAAAACATGCCCAAATTCGTTTTACCCAATTTTAAACCCTAACTTTTCCATGCTTGATAATAGCTCAAGATACCATTGTAGAGATCTAATATAGGTCCCAAAATCATGAAATCAAGCACAAAATTCGCATGAATACACAAAGGAGTAAGGGCGGAATCATATACTCACAATGATTGGATTTGATGCAAAGAACAAGATGCATTTTTCTTCCTCCAAGCAGTTCGGCAGTAAGCTTTTGAGCCATGGGGCTGCTCGGTTTTGGCCTCCAAAGTTCCTCCAAGAATCGGCCATTGAAGACTCCATTGAAGCTTCAAGCTTCAAGCTTTTCCATGCTCATAATTCGTTTCCCTATCACCTATGTATAACTCAAGGTGTGCTAGCACTAAGTCTTCTTCCTTGCTTCCCCTTATTCGGTCAAACCAGAAACATTTTGAGAAAAACGGTTCCAAAACCGTGAAGGAGATCAAGAAGAAAAGAGAGGGAAAAGAGAAGAAGAAGGGTTTTACGTGAAAGGGAGTGGAGAGAGAGAAATAAAAGCTTTTTTACTTTTATATTATTTGTTTTTATTAATTTGATTTTCCAAAAACCAATTAAAACAATTACCAAAACTTTTGAATTTCAAAAGTCAAAAGCAAAAGCCAAAAGTAAAAAGCAATAAAGCTTTCCATCACATCACATCACTTTAATAAAGTGACAACATGTCATGTCACACACTCAAAATGACAAATGATTTGACAATTGATGTGACTAGCGATTTGACGCTTGACGTGACTTGTGTGCCACACTCGAATTCGAAATACGAATGCACTCGCAAACACGCTCGGGCTCGGGTTCGCTAATTCCAAATTAACGAATTTTCTGTCGCGTCGTAATTGAATGATTACGCCTAGCGAAATCACTATTCACGTCGCTAACGAATTAATTCGTTCGCCCGAATTAAAATCTAATTTTAATTCCGCGTCGAAATCCAATTTCGCATAATATATCGAATATATTATTTTATCGATTAATTCCAAATTAATCGTTCTCCTCTCTTTAATTAATATTTTATCCCAGATAAAATATCTCCGTAATTAATCCCAGATTAATTTTCTCTCTCTAGAAATTAATCTTCTCTCTTTACTAATTAATCCTAGATTAATCATAGTGCGAGTTATACGTCATCGGTGAATCTTCAGGAAGCGACCCATGAGATCTCCGGATATGTTGGCAGTAAATACGGTCGTCGGACTGTCCGAACACGTAAGTACCTCGTACTACGTTTATACCGATTTACAAGACAAGGTTGGCTTCTAGCAAAACGTCATGCCTACCCAATTCTCCAGAAATATACTTACAGGAATATATAGATCTGTATCAAGCGTAGTATACCGTAGTATTGGGTATATCAGCCCAGTATCGGATAGTCACGTGCTAGGGCTGGGGCTGGATTAGTGTCTGCCCCGTCCGAAGCACATGTCGGATGTCTGGTAACTAGTCTCTATAATCGGATATATATGACCTTGTCATAATATCCCGATGGCCGGCCAGCACTTAAGAGCACTAATAACGTATCCTACGTGACATCATCTCCACTATAACTGGAGTGATACTTCCGTCTTGACATCACACCCAATACACTACGACTCTCTGATAAACCCAGAAGTGGTGTACACAGAACCGGTTAAAGCCCTGTACCACCAAGACCAAAGTCTACCGATTATCGCAAGTATTAGCGATGTAAGTCTCAAGTTAAGACTATACACACCTACCTTGATTTCGGCCTCCCATAGACACATAGTCATAATACCAATGGGATTCCGAGGGGTCTATCCAGAGCGAAGCTGTTTCCCGTACCATCGGTGAACACGACCTCCTATCGCACTTGCATAAGTATCCGATACTTATATATATGAGAACTATGCCGTTGTGCCCTCACAACGCACACAAGTGCAATACTAGCATATTCCGTATTATCGATGTCCAGTCTCGATAATACTCCGGCTAGGGATATTTAATGATTAAACCTTCGGGGACTGATACTGTCTCATATCATTCTCAGTCCAGGAACTAATCATAGGGACTTCTCTTCATTTATATATCTATGGTGATCTAATCACAAATGATGAGAGTGCAATTTCCTTGTCACATAGTTAATTTACAACAACAACACAATGATCTGTGCAAATAGTGACGCTATGGGTCATTTTGTCCAACAGTATGGCTCCATAAGATCTTGCCAGATCTAAAAGTTGTTCCAGATATGGATAAACCGCTCATAATTTATTGTGATAAAAGTGGTGCAGTGGTGAACTCCAAAGAATAAAGAAGCCATAAGAGGGGTAAACATATTGAGAGGAATTATCACCTTATCAGAGAGATAGTGCATAGAAGAGCTATCGTTGTCACGCAGATTCCATCTGTAGACAACCTGGCTGATCTGTTTACAAAGACCTTATCGGCTAAAGTGTTTGAAGGTCACCTAAAGGGTTAAGGACTACATGACATGTCCCATTTTCTCTAGTCCAAGTGGGAGATGTTGGTTTCTATAATATGTCCCAAACAAAGATTAAGCATATGAAATACTATAAATGAATATATAAAAGACTTGAAGCATGGCGGAATCATACTTACAAAGCTATGTGAGATGAGATGAAAGATCAAATGGTGGAAGCTCCAAGTGTTGGAAGATTCGGCCAAGAGGAGGAAGAAGACTTGAAGCTCCAAGCTTTTGTATTCCAAGCTCTTTGATGGTTTCCCTATCACCTCCTTTGATCCCTTGCTTGTGCTAGCAAAAATGGAGAATAGAAGATCAAATCTTCCTTTGCCCTTCCATGGAGTTCACGGCAATGTGAAGAAATTTGAGAGAGAAAGAGTTTTGTGTAATTGATTTTGTTTTACCAAAAATCAATTTATATTTATGTCATAAAATTTATTAAATAATAATAAACTTATGACACAAACCATGCAATGGCTTAGAGTGTCAAACACTCAAACTCCATGCAAAACCTTTGAGTGTAATGCACACTATCACCATGCAATGCCTTTGAGTGTAATGCACACTATCACCATGCAATGCCTTATCAATTAAATAATGCATATAATGACAAGTGTCATGTGGGCCCCACACGTTTCCAAATGAAAGTGGGCCCACGTGCACTCACGCGTTCGGGTTCGATATTTCCAAAATACCGAGCTTACGTCGCGACGTTAATTAAACCGAATTTAAATAAATAATTGCGCCTGGCGAAATTATTATTTACGTCGCTAACGAATTAATTCTAAATTAACTCGTATGCCCGAATTAAAATCTAATTTTAATTTCGCGTCGAAATCGAATTTCGATTATTATATCGAATACAATAATTTTATCGATTAATTCCAAATTAATCGTTCTCTCTCTAAATTAGGCACTTTATCCAAGATAAAGTTTCTCCGCAATTAATCCAAGATTAATTAAGTCCGAATCAAATATCATAGGTGAATCTTCAGGAAGCGACCCAAGAGATCTCCGGATATTTTGGCAGTAAATACGGTCGTCGGATAATCCGAACATGTACGTACCTCGTACTACGTCTTTACCGATTCATAAGACAAGGTTGGCTTCTAGCAAAGCGCCATGCCTACCCAATTCTCCAGAAATATTCTTATAGGAATATAAGATCTATATCAAGCGTAGTATACCGTAGTATTGCGTACATCGATCCAGTATCGGATGATCACATGTTAGGCCTGGGGCTGGAGATGTGTCTGCCCCGTACGAAACATATATCGGACATCAAGCAACTAGTCTCTTTAAATCGGACAATCATGACCTGGTCATATTGTCCCGACGGTTGCAACCTTTTATAGAGTACTAGTTCTGTGTCCTGCGTGATCATCACCTCCATATGTCTGAAGTGATACTTCCATCTCGACATCACATCCAGTACACTACGATTCTCGATAAACCCAGAAGAGGTGTACACAGAACCGGTTAAGGTCCCCAACCACCAAAACCAAAGTTTACCGATTGTCGCAAGTACTAGCGATGTAAGTCTCAGGTTAAGACCATATACACCTACCCTGATGCGGCCTCCCATAGACACGCAGACATACTACCAATGGGATTCCGCGGGGTCTATCCAGAGCGAAGCTGTTTTCCGTACCATCGGTAAAACACAACCTCCTATCGCACTTGCATAAGTATCCAATACTTAAATATATGAGAACTATGCCGTTGTGCCCTCACAACGTGCACAAGCGCATACTAGTCTATTCCGCATTATCGATGTCCGATCTCGATAATACTCCGACTAGGGATATTTAATGATTAAACCTTTATGGATTGATACTGTCTCATATCATCTCAATCCGGTACTAATCATATGGACTTTCGCCATTTATATATCAAAGTAAATAACATTACAAAACGGCAAAAGGCAATTTCATTATCACATAGTTAATTTTGTACAATAATACAATATCATTTACAAACAGTGACGCTATGGGACATAATGTCTAACAGGAGATTGTTGGGATTTATGTCCTAAAGCTTCATGTATTGTAAAACGGAATTGATTATTGTAATAATAACAAATGCATTATTCTTTTTATCAAAGATGTTTGATTTATACTGCATATTGTCCAATTGTCTTGTTTACCTTGATTACTATTGTACCTTCAGACTTAGTGTATGTTTGATTCACAAGAGTATTTAAGTCTGAAGTTAGTAATCTAAATAGTCCATAGAGAGCAAACAAATATGGTACTTTGTTTGTGGTTTATATATAGTTGCGGTTCATTCTATACTTATATGACGACCTTAATCCGAGATTATTCATAGAGTGACATGGGAATTGAGGCACCTTGTATAATGAGATCATATAGGACTGGACTTAGATAAATACGAATTTCTTTTATATCCGTTAACCAAAGAAATTCATTTTATCTAATAGATTGTCATATATGGATTCAATCTTAATCATGAGTGTACTACGAACTCCTGCATGATAAGCTATGTCCTTTGATTTACTATGGTGAGGTTGGTGTTACATTCCCAGCCAATAACTACGTATTTTGGGGATATGGTTTCGTGTGTAGCTGGGGGAACGTTTTACATAGATATGAAATTCACTCATTCTTACGAGAAACATAAGAATATCTTTTTTAAGAGTTGATTCGAGACTTGAACAATTTGAACGCTCAACTTTTCTATTACGAATAGAAAGTTTTATATTCATAATTGTTGTGAATTAATTATTCATTATAGAATCAATGGTGCTTAATAGACAAAATATTTAAAGGGGTTTAACGGACTTTTGACCCAGCTCTATTTATGAGATATTCATGAAGGGCTATATCCATATGTAATGACTATATCGATGGACACTGAAGATGTTCATTTTTATTTTATCCATCTACGGTAACAGGAGTTCAACTTCGAGTTTTTTGTGGAATAATGCGTAGTTAATAATTAATAATATTTGATTAAAGAGTTTAATTAATATTTCGGAATTATTGGAGCTCAGAACCATAGGTCCATTTGGTCCACGTGCTAGCTCGATTAACTGTAGTAAACCTAATATAATTAGATTGTCTAATAATATGCTCACATTATATTTATATTATTAACGAGATTAATAATATTTATTATTGTCACAAATGAAAACTATGTTAAATTAGTTTAACTTAATGTTTTCTAGAATTCTTTAATTATGAGATAATCAACTTAGTAATAATTACGAGATAATTACTACAACATAATTGATGGTGAATAAATAATTATTAAGATATTGATTTTTATCTACCATTGGAGACAAAGCCATATGGCTACCATGTCATCCAAACAATTATGTCTATTAAGTGGCATGTATACACCTAATATATTTGTCATTAGCTAATGCATTTTATGCTTTGGTATGGCTTGCACATTTATGTGTTTGCCATTGAAGTAAAGCATTGGATGCTTAATGACAAAGTCGTTGTCTTTAACTTTTCTTTTCTTTTTCTTTGGTATGACATTCACATTTTTGTGTTGCTCATTGCAAGAAAGCATTAGATGCTTAATGACAAGGTTAGTTGGCTTGTGTAAGAGAATATAAACTCTACCATTTCTCTCACTTCTAAGGTTAACATTTTTCATTCATTCACAAAAGTGTTGTGAGAAAGAATTTCAGAGAAAATAGAGAGAGTTTAAACATTCACAAGTGTTGTGAGAGTGTTTGAAATTATAAAAAGCCAAACACCATTGTGACATCTTAATTCTCTAAATTTTTTATGTTTGTGTTGGTTATCTATAAGGTCCCAAGATCAATAACAAGACATGAAATTATGTGTGAACACATCAACGGAGGTAGCGGAATACTCACATTGATCGGTTGAGTCGATTGGAGATGATCAAGCCCAAAAACGCACTGCATTAATCTCATCACTGCAACAGTCCACTGTCCTACAAAACAGAAAATTGAGTGAAGAAACGGAGCTCCAATCTTCGTCCGATGGATCCCGACTCATGGGGGAACCTCCCTACCACCTTCGCAAGACTCGTAGTGTGCTAGCACTTGCGGTTTTCACCATGAAAACCCAACTCTTGCTTCCCTTATTCACGCCCAAACTGGTTCAAAACCAGTGAGCAATTTTCGTGAGAGAGGAGAGAGTTTTTTGAGAGAGATAGAATTGTGTATTAAGTTGATAAAATGATTTACCAAAAATCAATTTATATTTATGCCATAATTTATTAAATAAATAATAAACTTATGACACAACACATGCAAAGGCTTAGAGTGTCAAACACTTCATTTCCATGCATTACCCTTGAGTGCAATGTACACAATCTCCATGCAAAGCATTAGAGTGTCAATAAGCATAATATGACATGTGTCAAAGTTAATGCATATCTTGACATGTGTCATGTGGGCCCCACACGTTTCCCAATGAAAGTGGGCCCACGTTCACTCACGCGTTCGGGTTCGATATTTCCGAAATACCGAGCTTACGTCGCGACGTTAATTCAATCGAATAATTTGACGTCGCTAACGAATTAATTCCAAACTAACTCGTTTGCCCGAATTAAAATCTAATTTTAATTACGCGTCGAAATCTAATTTCGTATAATATATCGAATATATTAATTCATCGATTAATTCCAAATTAATCGTTCTCTCTCTTTAGACGATATTTTATCCCGGATAAAATATCTCCGTTATTAATCCTAGATTAATTTTCTCTCTCTTCTAATATAATCCCAGATTATTCAAGAGTGCGAGTTGTGCGTCATCGGTGGATTATCGGGAAGCGACCCATGAGATCCCCGGATAATCTGGCAGTAAATACGGTCGTCGGAGTATCCGAATCACGTACGTACCAAGTACTACGTTCTACCGATTTACGAGACAAGGTCGACTCCTAGCAAAGCACCAAGTCTTCCGTTCTCCGGACATATTCATCAAAGAATATCTAGATCTGTATCAAGCGTAGTATACAAATGTATGTGCATATCGGCCCAGTATCGGATGGTCACGTGCTAGGGCTGGGGCTGGATTAGTGTCTGCCCGTCCGAAACACATATCGGATGTCTGGTAACTAGTCTCTATAATCGGATATTCATGACCTGGTCATAATATCCCGATTGGATGCGCATCACTAAAAGAGCACTAATACCGTATCCTGCGTGACATCATCTCCATTATGACTGGAGTGATACTTCCGTCTCGACATCACATCCAATACACTACGACTCTCTGATAAACCCAGAAGTGGTGAACACAGAACCAGTTAAGATCCCCCAACCACCAAAACCAAAGTTTACCGATTGTCGTAAGTATTAGCGATGTAAGTCTCAGGTTAAGACTATACACACCTACCTTGATTTCGGCCTCCCATAGACACCTAGTCATAATACCAATGGGATTCCGAAGGGTCTATCCAGAGCGAAGCTGTTTCCCGTACCATCGGTGAAACACGACCTCCTATCGCACTTGCATAAGTATCCAATACTTATATATATGAGAACTATGCCGTTGTGCCCTCACAACGCGCACAAGTGCAATACTAGCCTATTCCGCATTATCGATGTCCAGTCTCGATAATACTACGGCTAGGGATATTTAATGATTAATCCTTCGTGGATTGATACTGTCTCATATCATCTCAATCCAGGAACTAATCATAGGGACCTCTCTTCATTTATATATCTATGGTGATCTAATCACAAATGACGAGAGTGCAATTTCCTTGTTACATAGTTAACTTTGCTACAGCAACACAATGTTCTGTGCAAATAGTGACGCTATGGGTCATTTTGTCCAACAATCTCCCACTTGGCACATTGCGAGTCACTCAAGTGTCCTACACCTGAACTATGTACGGTTCGCTCAAATTGCTGAGAAAGGTTTTCGTCAGCGGATTTGTTCGATTATCGTTTGACGCGATTTATACGATCATCACATCGCCACGATGTATGATCCGAACGAATCAGATGATATAGAAGTATATATCTGGATCGTCGATGAGACCTTTAATTCCTTAGCCTGTGCTGACGCCTAGCTCAGCTGCTAACAGAACTATATCTAATCTAATTAGATTTATTTTCGACCCAAAAGACTTCTATTGCTGCCTCAGTTGCAGCAATAATCCGCATTTGTTGTTTATTCGGCAACAGTTATCTTGCTTGGAAGATTTCCAGCTCACTGTCCCGGTGTTCAAACTTTATAGTACCGCAGTATTTAACTGTTTGGAAACTTGCAGCAGTGATCCTAGTCACTTCAAGTTCTCCTTCTCCATAGTTTAAGATAGCATCTTTAGTTCTCAGAGATACTAACAGATGTTCTTAACTTCAATCCAGTGACTGTCACTTGGATTGACCTGATTGTGACTCCATATGCTTGAAGCGTATGAGACACCAATACAAGTACATTTTAAATGTACAATTTCCCAGAGAGTGTTAACAACTCCAAATCTATCCCAGTAGATCTTTATTCCTCTAATAAAGGTTGTTACTCCCCAGAATTCTACGGAGAATTTCTATTGAAAGCCAAGCTTTCAACAATAGCTTTATGGGAATTTCACTGTCAGTGCGCTCTCCCACTAACCTCCTTATATACACAAGAATTATTTCGTTTTGAGTCAAATCATAAACCATTATGATTATTTCAAAACGACAGTTCCAAGAACCTTATGCTTGCATCAATCCAAACATGGATCGAATAACCCGCAAACCTAGTTTGTCGGTTATACAAAATCGTCAGGATGTTGTAAACATCCTCCAAAAGGTTTCCTTTTCAGGAAAGCGATTTTGATTTGTAACTAACATATTTCATAAATGAAATATATAGTTATCAATAAGCATCTTCAAAATGGATTTACCATGGCAACAGGTAAAAGGTTGAACCGTTATTAACATAATGTTGATAACGATACCTTTCCGTCAAAAGCTTAGCTTTGCACGTTGGTATGTTGCCTTCCATGTATGTCTTCCTTGAAGACGTTTAATGTACCATAGGCACTACGCCTTGTGGTACAACAACCAGTATCCAAACATAGTTGCTATACATGGAATCCATTTCGGACTCATGGCACTTTGCCATAATAGGGAGTCGATACCTCGTATCACTTCCTCATGACGTAGTCGGATGGTACACCTCCATAAGATTGACGTCTTTATGAGGTTAGATCAGAAACCCATACCCTAGGCTGTTTTCTGACTCTATCCGATCTACTAGTTTCTTGTGTATTTGAAGATTAATGGTATAGATTCATCATAGATGAACTATTTGTGTTCCATTACGGACTTCGTGCCTTGAACAGTATTACTCCGATTTTCATCGAGTATCACTATCCTCCCACTGACCACTGCATATCGGTATTCCTCTCAGGAAAAACCGCATGGTGAGCAACAATTACATTGTTCTCTTGTGAGATATATAAGTACTATACTTAAGGTTTCCCTTAGGATAACTTATATTGACACTTATCCAATTTGGGTCTTTTAGTTTGGTATCATCCAAACGTTATGCCTGGCATACCCAAATTATCAGGAATGAGAAACCACGTTTCTTTCCTGTTCATATCCTATATGATATCTGTCAAACAGATTTATATGGAACCTTATTCTAAATAAGTTTTTGCACTGTAAATACATATCCTTTTGAAGGAAATAGTAGCTCAGAGCGACTCGTGATAAACTTTATCATGTCCAACAAAATTCGGTTTTAGTTCGGACACACCGTCTAACTGACGTGTGTCGAGAGGAGTCCTCATATGAAAGAATACCGTACTCTTTCATGTACATATGAAACTTACTGCTTAAGTATTTTCCATTACGGTATTACCGTGGCGGAATAATACTATAGCCGATCTGTTAATTTACTTCGTGTCGAAACTTCAAAAGTTTCCGATCTGTGTTCTTCAAAAGAAACACATAACCACAACGCGATGCTACATCCGTTAAGGTCACGAAATATTCACGTTCACATCTAGCCTGGCTAGATATGGGCCCACTTACTTCACCATGAATAGGGCTAACAGATCGGTGGCCCTTTTACTATTACCAAGTAAATAGTATTTTAGGTATTTAACCTAATAAACTAGATTCGTAGACCTTATTTGAATAGTCAAATCAGTCCTAGTACCCACTTCTCAAAAGTACGGATATACGAGTCTTGTTTAATTGTGTCCTAGACAACAATGCCACAAATAAGTCTCCATTGATCAAATCAATTTGAGCTATTTATTTGTTATTTATATGTTTGAGATTTTATTTATATTCAAAATATAAATTATGTTATTTACATCCAATGTATTTATCTCAGTATCAACTTTATATAATGAAACACTTTAGTGTTCTAGAATATAAAGGTTTTATCCGCATTGGATTAAACACTGATATAGAGATAATGTCTCTAGTAAAACTAGTTACATAATAACATTTCCTAATTTAGGTACCTGCCCATAGGGTAGTTCCCAAACTTAGGTATTACGGTCGAAAAACAGCGACTTTCGTCCCGTTTCCAATCCGCAAAGAAATCTCGGCTTGAAGCCAGTATCCAGCTCACAGCGGATTCTGAACGTCAATACATATAGTATTATGTACCACACTAAGTATTTAAAATTCAATTTCAATACTAGTAGTGAACATAACTTTGACAAATATTTTTTAAAGTTAGAGCCTCGCCCTTTCTTTAATTCCTTCGTGTCTTCCATATCCAAATGGTAGTCACTTTGGGATATGACAATTATCCTTTTCAATATTTCACAAACCTTTGGCCAAGCCTTGGGTTTCGGAATATCGAAACGATTGTGCACCTTGTGCTACATGCCCAATTGCAAACTTTGACTTTTCTCCACTAGAATAGTCAAATCATTCTTCAAGAATTATTAATTGCAATTTTAATACTTTTAAATCTAAAGATAGATTTATTATAAGTATATTAATTAAGCACTAAAGTCATCATCACATAAATCTTCCAAAGACTTTATGCTCTACTATTTGCTTAATAATGGGCTTAGTCATAATAAGTTATTTTATCAAATAAATTAACCTATTATTAATTCCCAATTGAAAATTAAATCATTTAAAACATTTAATCCAAGGATTATATATTTAAATATTCAACCTTTCAATTCTATCTTGATTTCAATAGTCCAACTATTTAATCAATTTTAATAAGGTACTATTTATTATAATGATTACAATAATCCATTATTTAATCAACTATAATTTTAATATTGATTACTATAATCCATTTATAAATCAACTATCATTTTAATTCAATTATATTGATTACTATAATCCAATTATAAAATCAACTATATATTGAATAAGTTTGTATATAGTCCAACTATATATTTAAAAACAACATAAAATATTAGTCCGACTAATACTTTTGATTAAATATGACGAGTAAAATAAAATGAGCGCGTTTAGCGAGTATTCGAACGAATGTTGCAAATTCAATACTTGCCTCCCACTATTTTTCGTCGAGCCTCTAACCCTCTGTGGAGTACTCGGGAAACCGTGTTTCCTAGTGGGCTAGGATCCCATTAATAAAACACACAACCCTGACTTTGGCCAATAAAAAGCTGTATGTATGCTATTTAACTAGGTAGATCTCACAGATCAATTGGATCTCATCCAATTCCTAGATCCGGTTAGGTGGACATCCAAGTCCGAAACATATATACAAATATATGTCAATATATCCAATATATTTTCCTAACCCTATCCTCTGAATCATCTAGGCCATGGCTTTGGCCAAAAACAAACCTAATGATTCCAGTTAAGCGGGACCCATTGACGAGGAAAGTTTCGTAATCAATGTCATTGGACAAAAAGTGATCTGACTTTGGCCAATAAAAATCACGATTTGGACAAGACACCGATATCTAACAAAACTCTCATGATTCAAGTACATCCTAGATTGACAAAGGTCTTGACTTTGGTCAAAAACAAACCAATGCCAACTTCGGATCTTGAACAAGAATCATTCAATGGAAGGATATTTGCTTAATATATGTTGAGGGATTTTCGCATGCAAATTGGCTACCAATTTTAATTATCTTTGTTAAGGTCTCATCATCATACACCCTTAAACATGCATTCTAATACATAATAAAGCGAGTATGAAATAAAATAATAACGATATGCGGATGGATACTTTACACATTGATCCTAGATCAAATCTCTCTCTTTCTCACTCAAGCTAGCACTTGTACTACTTCTACCCGTTACACTACACTTCTAAAGAAACCTCATATACATAGAGGGGAATAGGTGAGAAGAGAATACAAAGAGAAAGAAGGTGATAAGGCTGGACACGCAGGTCCAATTTAAAAAATCAAATTTTTACAACAATTTCCAAAATTGCCCACCCGACTAATATCCATCCGATATACGTTATTCATTCAACACAACCATGTATTCACACATACAAGCATGCTATCAATCAATCTAATCAAATTAATTAATCTGATAATTAAGTGATCATCCAATGTTCAAACAACGATTTGATTTTGTTCGAGTCAAACTCGTTTTTGCGAATAAGTACTCAAAATACGAATTCATGAATTAAATTAAACTACATAATTAAATCCAATTTAACATGTATTTAATACTAATTCATTATTCAATTCCAAATTGAATATTGCACTTTATATTAATAAACCTTTACGATTTAAATTCCAAATTCAATCGCGTCGGGACTCAAAGTCCGATTAACGTCCAACGTCAATTTAATTCAAGTCTAATGGGCTTCAATTAATTTCTTTAGGCATGGGCTTCGGCAACCAAAGCCCAATAGTGGAATCACCCAAAATGCCTTAGAAATCAATTTCGGCCCATTAGGCCCAATTAAACATTAAAGGTTCATTAGTCGCAATTGGGCTTTATGGTTAAGGTTTTTTGGCCCAATTGGATCCAATCCAGTTGGCCTAAACCAAACTTGATAAATCAAGCCCAATAGCCCCAAATACAACAATTCAAGCCCAAATCCAATTTAAGCCTGATGAATTAAATTACACTAATCCAATTACGCAATTTAATTACTAAAAGTGCATTATATGATTAATCAACTAAATCAATATTTTTAAAACACCAAATTAGTCTTATTAATCATATTTCATTCATTATTACATGTCAAACATACATAATGAAAAATCAAACCAATTACATGCTTGCTAAGTCTCGGCCAAGGAGGGATTTTGTGTCCGATTCGGTTTCGATCCAATCGAACCTACAATCGACATTAAATCACCCTCCGATTTGATTTCACACACATCCAATGTCACAAAACCAAAAAACACCAAGACATTAAGGGCATATACCATTCGGCCAACACATGGAATTTAGGGTTTATGTTCAATTCAAAGTACAATCCAATTGACATTAAATTAACATCATCCTACATGATTTTAACTCATCCAATGAATTAAAATCAACAAAATTCCAATGATTCAAAATCAATATTGTATTCGGCCAAGGCATATAATTTGGGGAAAATAATTCCAAATCATTTTTCATCAAATTAGTCCAACCAAAATGAATTTAAACATGTTATAAGCATACTCAAACAATCAATTCATTCAAATCATGCTCAACAAACATTTACCCAAATTTTTAAGCCCTACAAATTTCATGCTTGCAACTTTAGCTCTGATACCATTGTTGGTTATCTATAAGGTCCCAAGATCAATAACAAGACATGAAATTATGTGTGAACACATCAACGGAGGTAGCGGAATACTCACATTGATCGGTTGAGTCGATTTGGAGATGATTCAAGCCCAAAAACGCACTGCATTAATCTCATCACTGCAACAGTCCACTGTCCTACAAAACAGAAAATTGAGTGAAGAAACGGAGCTCCAATCTTCGTCCGATGGATCCCGACTCATGGGGGAACCTCCCTACCACCTTCGCAAGACTCGTAGTGTGCTAGCACTTGCGGTTTTCACCATGAAAACCCAACTCTTGCTTCCCTTATTCACGCCCAAACTGGTTCAAAACCAGTGAGCAATTTTCGTGAGAGAGGAGAGAGTTTTTTGAGAGAGATAGAATTGTGTATTAAGTTGATAAAATGATTTACCAAAAATCAATTTATATTTATGCCATAATTTATTAAATAAATAATAAACTTATGACACAACACATGCAAAGGCTTAGAGTGTCAAACACTTCATTTCCATGCATTACCCTTGAGTGCAATGTACACAATCTCCATGCAAAGCATTAGAGTGTCAAATAAGCATAATATGACATGTGTCAAAGTTAATGCATATCTTGACATGTGTCATGTGGGCCCCACACGTTTCCCAATGAAAGTGGGCCCACGTTCACTCACGCGTTCGGGTTCGATATTTCCGAAATACCGAGCTTACGTCGCGACGTTAATTCAATCGAATAATTTGACGTCGCTAACGAATTAATTCCAAACTAACTCGTTTGCCCGAATTAAAATCTAATTTTAATTACGCGTCGAAATCTAATTTCGTATAATATATCGAATATATTAATTCATCGATTAATTCCAAATTAATCGTTCTCTCTCTTTAGACGATATTTTATCCCGGATAAAATATCTCCGTTATTAATCCTAGATTAATTTTCTCTCTCTTCTAATATAATCCCAGATTATTCAAGAGTGCGAGTTGTGCGTCATCGGTGGATTATCGGGAAGCGACCCATGAGATCCCCGGATAATCTGGCAGTAAATACGGTCGTCGGAGTATCCGAATCACGTACGTACCAAGTACTACGTTCTACCGATTTACGAGACAAGGTCGACTCCTAGCAAAGCACCAAGTCTTCCCAGGTTCTCCGGACATATTCATCAAAGAATATCTAGATCTGTATCAAGCGTAGTATACAAATGTATTGTGCATATCGGCCCAGTATCGGATGGTCACGTGCTAGGGCTGGGGCTGGATTAGTGTCTGCCCCGTCCGAAACACATATCGGATGTCTGGTAACTAGTCTCTATAATCGGATATTCATGACCTGGTCATAATATCCCGATTGGATGCGCATCACTAAAAGAGCACTAATACCGTATCCTGCGTGACATCATCTCCATTATGACTGGAGTGATACTTCCGTCTCGACATCACATCCAATACACTACGACTCTCTGATAAACCCAGAAGTGGTGAACACAGAACCAGTTAAGATCCCCCAACCACCAAAACCAAAGTTTACCGATTGTCGTAAGTATTAGCGATGTAAGTCTCAGGTTAAGACTATACACACCTACCTTGATTTCGGCCTCCCATAGACACCTAGTCATAATACCAATGGGATTCCGAAGGGTCTATCCAGAGCGAAGCTGTTTCCCGTACCATCGGTGAAACACGACCTCCTATCGCACTTGCATAAGTATCCAATACTTATATATATGAGAACTATGCCGTTGTGCCCTCACAACGCGCACAAGTGCAATACTAGCCTATTCCGCATTATCGATGTCCAGTCTCGATAATACTACGGCTAGGGATATTTAATGATTAATCCTTCGTGGATTGATACTGTCTCATATCATCTCAATCCAGGAACTAATCATAGGGACCTCTCTTCATTTATATATCTATGGTGATCTAATCACAAATGACGAGAGTGCAATTTCCTTGTTACATAGTTAACTTTGCTACAGCAACACAATGTTCTGTGCAAATAGTGACGCTATGGGTCATTTTGTCCAACAGTTTGATCTTTGTGAGTGAAACCCACACTTCGGTTTGTTAGTTTCGAGTCATAGTTCGGAAGATCGAGTGGTTGATCCAAGCGTTGGACAACAAATGATTGATCTTGGCTACTACAACAAAAGGAGAAGGAAAATAAAATTTTAAAGATCCATACTGGACCCGGTGCCACCACAAGCAACTTCCGCCGCGCTAAGGAAATTTGTTTTTTTATAAATACTACCACTTATATCTAAGTTTTGGACGTTGTTTTTCGATTTCATGTGAAAGTTAGAGAGAGGCAGCCAGAGAGAGAGTCTCAGAAGAAGCCAAGGTCGTATGAGAGGGCTAGACCACAACAAAGTGGCCCAGAGAGACAGTAGCAGATGTCAACCCCTCACATTACACACTGAGATATGGGTCTGACTCAGGGAGGTTCAGATCACAGATCTGCCCAGAGTGTTACGTCTCGTATGGCCCAATCGGGGTTTTCCAGTACGTGCGACCTGTGGACGATCTCATCTTGGAGTTTTTCAGTTTGAGGGTAGATGTTGTTACCGGTGTGGACAAATAGGTCACCTAAAGAGGGATTATCCAGTACCGGTAGACTAGTTACCACCTTCCGGTGCTAATCCATCGGCACCCCAATCGTAGCCGTTAGGAGTATGGGGAGAGGGAACAGAGAGCAATGGGCAGGAGTCAGACGGTAGGAGGAAGATGACACACATTATGTGTCCAAAGACATACTTCTATCAGTAGAGATTAGGGTATAATATATACTCTAAAACATCAGGATGTTCAGGCACTAATGCAGTCGTCATATGTACATTATTCATCGGTTCAGTAAATGATAGAGTATTGTTTGATTCGGGGACTACTCATTCCTTCATATCCCAGTATTTTGTGACTGATTGGGTAGAGGTACAGAGCCATTGGATTCAACATTCATCATAGCTACACCTGTAGGAGACCCTATAGAGGTTACAGAGAGGGTGAAAGCTTGTCCAGTTCATGTTGATGGACACGTGTATCACGTTGATTTGGTAGTGTTAAGCATTTTGGGTTTCAATGTAATTTTAGGGTTGGATTGTTTAGCTATGCATCACGCAGTGTTATATTACCGAGAGAAGACTGTTACGTTATACATATTTGACCAATCAATTAAAGTTTATCAAGGGGATATGAGTATGGTACCTCACAAATTGATATCGGTAATGCAAGCGTTTAAGCTTTTACGAAGGAAACATGTGGGTTACTTAGCTTATGTGATAGATAGAAGAATGGAAACAAAAGGCATTGAATAGATTCCAATGGTAAGAGAATATCCTGCTGTTTTTCCAGATGAGTTGCCAGGCTTACCGCATGACATAGAGATTGAATTCTATATAGACGTAATACCAGACACATAACCTATATCGATTCCTCCATATAGGATGGCTCATAAGAACTCAAGGAATTGAAGGCAAAGTTGCAAGACTTGCTGGATAAGGGTTTCATTCGCCTCAGTGTGTCTCATGGGGTGCCCCGGTATTATTCGTAAAGAAGAAAGATAGAACACTTCGATTGTGTATAGACTACCGACAACTTAATAATTTGACAATCAAGAATAAGTATCCATTACAAGGATTGATGACTTGTTTGATCAGTTGCAAGGGGCGTAATATTTCTCAGAGATTGATCTTCGGTCAGGATATCATCAATTGAAGATTAGAGGAAGTGATGTACCGAAGTCAGTCTTTCGAGGTAAATACGGACATTACAGATTTTTTGGTAATGTCGTTTGGCCTGACTAACGCCCATGCGCCTTTCATGGATTTGATGAATAAGGTGTTTTAGATCAATTTATGATAGTTTTCATTGATGACATTATGATGGCGGCTATAATTTTTACCTGAAGATATGATGGTATTACATGTACGGTGAAAAAATTGAGATTTTCACTGATTATAAAAGTCTTAAATACATCAAAAGCCAAAGAGATCTTAATTTAAGGTAGAGGCAATGGATTGAGTTGCTGAAAAACTATGATTGTTCAATTCAGTATCACCCCGGCAAGGCTAATGTAGTAGCAGACGCTTTAAGTAGAAAGTCTATGAGAAGTTTAGCCTATTTGTCGGTCGAGAGGTGGCATTCAGTTAGACAAATGCAAAAGTTTATTTTGGATGGAGTAAATCTTCAAATAAATATTCAAGGAGTGTTACTGGCAAAAATACAAGTTCGGTCCACCTTGGTAAGTGAGATCAGGATTTCCCTAGAGGCGGTTCCTCAGATTCAGCAGATCAGAGATAGATTAAAATAAGGGGCAGATGATGAGTATTGCATAGACAATGAGGGTCTCCTTAGAAAGCAACATATGATTGTGGTTTTCCCCCAGTTCAAGAATTGAGACGTCCACTGTTGAGAAAGCTCACACCTTATCATATACCATGCATCAAGGAATTACTAAAATATATCATGATCTTAAAGATTTCTACTGGTGGGAAAGTATGAAAAATGATGTAGCAGAGTTTGTTGCAAGATGCCTAACTTGTCAACAAGTTAAAGCAGAATATCAGAGGCCGACAGGGAAGCTACAAAGTTTGGATGTGCCTGAATGGAAATAGGAAAATATTACTATTGATTTTATAATTAGACTTCCACGTACCTCAAAAGGGTATGACTTTATATGGGTGATTGTGGACAGGTTAACCAAGTCTACGCATTTTCTGCCAGTAAGACTAATTATACAGTAGCCCAGTATATTAGAATGTATTTGGATGAGATAGTGTCATTGCATGGTGTACTGATCTCGATAACCTCTGATCGAGGTTCCCAATTCACATCCAAGTTTTGGCAGTCATTTCAAGAAGCCTTCGGTTCTTTCAAGGCTTTATATGGTCAGAAATGTAGATCCCCAGTGGGATGGTTTGAAACTGGGGTGCAAAAATTTATCGGACCTCACTTAGTGCAAGAAGTAGTGTAGAAGGTGAAATTGATCAGGGAAAGGTTGTGGACAACTCAGAGTCGCCAGAAAAGTTATACAGATCACCGAAGGAAAGACTTGGAGTTTCAGGTAGGAGACTCGGTGTTCTTAAAAGTGTAACATCCTTAATCAGAAGATGATATCGGTAGAGGATACGTCGTCATATCCACCTGAGCCTCAGACTATCTGACAACTGCTAATTTTAATTCATATACAAACTAATGCATGGGACCATCGCCCAACTCAACAACATAGTTGTATAATACATCTCATACTAAGTACTTAATTTTTCTACACATTACAACTCTGACAGTGAACACTTATAATGCATTATATATATAATCTTTAGAATATAACATGTATGGTACATGACGTTTCCTGACTCTGACTAAACTAAACTTCATCTATGACTTGACCAGGTGGACCGAATCCCTAGTGACTGCCATCAGTATCCATCATCATGATCTCGTCCTCCGGGTAAACTTGTAAAACAATGAAATTGGGAGTGGGTGATTAGATCGTTTGAACGATCTAAGTGAGTGGACAATTAAAATAAAATAGTAACTAAAATGTTTTTTTTTTTTTGAAAGATCCATGGTTCAAAAACCAAAATTATCTCAAATAAACTCTTTTGAAATCTTTTTCCTTATCCGACAACAACTTTATTTCTGGAAATCTTTTTCGAAAATTACTTATGGTCTGAAATTTCTAAAACTCTCATAAAACAGTTTCTTATGAAAACTTTTTATTGAAATCCTCTTTTCTATAAGTATGTCTTTGAAAATTTGTTTCTGAAAAATCTTTATCTGAAAGTCTGCTGAAAATCTGACGTATGGGGGCGTTACGTTTGGCCGTCCCCCGTACGCCTAACTAGAGCTAGGTGTGCAAATCCATGACATTGGGGAGTTACGTATCACCGTCCTCCAATGCATGCAAATATCTTATCCCTGAAATTATGGTCTAGGGCATTACGTATCGTTGTCCCCCTAACCATGAAATCTAATGGTCTTGGGGCGTTACGTACAGTCCCTCAAGCCACAATTTGGAGCCGGGGGTGTAGATATATGCTACCCTCCAGACTCTGAATCTAGGATCTAGGGGCATATATCATCCCTAATCTCGAACTACGTGTGCACACGATCTCTGAATCCGTCAATTCCATATCTGAATCAAGTTACATACTTTGATGGGTTTTCCCCCCAAGCCTCGAAATCATAAAATCACCACTTTTCTAAATCATTTCTCAAATCATTCTTTATCAAAATATATCTGAAAGTAAACTCAGCTAATACCATAACTGTGAAAAAGTAAGTCTGATATTAAAAATAATATATTGAAAATCAACTTAAGGAAAAAGTGTCCACTCACAGATTTGGAGTCCAGCGGACAGTGCTTCACTTTTTCAAAGGATTTTGTGGTTTTTGGAATGACCTTTAATGGGTAACTTAATTAGAATACAACTAGTGGAATATACTTCAAAACTATTATGGCTATAAAATATTTTATTTTTATGACATGATATATTACGTGTATATATGATGATACGAAACCCTAAGGATGGTCTTTATCGTTCTGGGATGAGATCGTAATCATATGAAACTCTTTCTCTATCGCATCGCAACGCCCACGTAAACAGTCACAAGGAGAGAGTATACTCTGCTTCGCGTCACGACGCTCAGGTGTTCAGACTTTAGGTAGAGTCTTTACTAGTTACGCGTCATGACGTTGTGCATTCCGCGTCGTGATGCATGCAGGCTCAGATCGAGGCAGTAAGTACCTTCTATTGATGAGTCACGATGTCGGGTGTCGAGAGTCACGACGCTGGCCTGATATTATGGCCTAAAACCAACTCCTCAAAGCCAATTCCCAACAATCCTCATATCATCACTTTAACATCCTCACATATGTACTTCTACAAACTTCTATATCAATGCAGAAGAAGTATAATCAATCCCCAACATCTATATACCAATTTATCCATCGCAATACACAAGATACAATCCTCCCAACTCATTCACACTAAAAAAGACCTCAATTTATGTTAATACCATCATGATACTCTCCAAAATGCATGTAAATAACTTAATCAAAGCCAATTTAGTAATTACCAATTTCTAGGGTTTACAAGGTGCTAATTTGGGCTTTATTTCATTTGTTTAAAACTAAAAAATGAGAAGAATGAAGCTTACCATACTTGCAAGAATGACTTGAAAACTGATGATTAGAGAAAAAATTGACATGAGAAGATTCCACCCTTGCTCTTCAAGTTCTTGGGCGAGGAAGAGAATGAATAGTGTCATTTATATATGGCAATTGGTTGTTTTTTTGATGAGATGAGTGGTTAGGATTGTGCCACATAACCCCATCTAGGCATTTCCCAAATTTACTATAGCAGTCACAAAATTTATGATTTTTGGTCTACATCTGATTCGAATTAGGAAACTTATCCAATACGGAAGTTATAGGTCTCGGTCTTAGATTTCTGAAAATATAAAGTTCATAAAAATCAGAGATTTTATGCAAGAGTTATGGCTCAAATACCATGGGCTATCCAGAGTGGAACATCGTACCATTTCGTATTGGAATTTCGAAGGATTTACTGATTGTCTCTAAAGTCATTTCATTAGTGTATATGTGTTCAAACATATTTTATATTATGTAACACTTGTCCTACATAATAGAAGTAGTCGATATTACCGGACGTTATAAATTCTCCCCTCTTAAATAAGATTCATCCTCGAATCTCTTCTGATGCTAAATTGTTTAGGCCGGACTTGGTTTGAAGATATCTGACATTTGCTACTCCTATAACTATTCTGTTCAAGAACTTGAAACTATGATGTCTAGGAACCTCTTATCTTGATATGCTCTATTCGATTCTTATAGACAAATGCTTAATCTTAGTGTTTGTGTCATATCTCTAACCTTCTCACAGAAGTGTCACTCTTAGTGAAAGTTATCCTTCACATGATTCTATCTATCTTTCGTTCCATACTATATGATATCTCGCAGGGTGTACTTGAAATACATAATTTCTCATGATCTGAACTTAGGTTCCCTTCGAACTGGTGCCTACATGAATTGCTCCTTTCAGTCTGATACTTTATGACTGTATGTTACTTAATTCCATACTTAACTTGTAAAGTCCTACCTGAATTTAATGCATTCTTGCTAATAGGGTATATCCACGGCCGTTCCAATTGAATCATTTCTCCTTAGCTCTTATATCTTTTGTCATGATAGCACTAATTCTTAAATATCACATAGGGCTTATGTTACTCCTATCATATAAGGTGTCACTATAGTACTGTTGAGTTTCAATCAAGTCCCAAGAATCATCAATCATGCATAAAAAACGAGTGAATACACATCAAAGGAGGTGCGGAATAAACTCACATTGATGGGTTTTGATGAAATGAAGAACAAGATGCGTTTATGCCTCCTTCACGCTCACGGCAACAGCTCTCCAAGGCAGTGGGCTGCTCGGTGGTGACTGGTTCGGCTTCTTCGAGGTTCGGCCATTGATGAACACCATGGAAGCTCAAAGCTTCAAGCTTTCCAAGCTCACAAATTCATTTCCCTATCACCATAATATAATCAATGTGTGTGCTAGCACTACTCTTCTTAATTTGCTTCTCACAAATTCGGTCTAACCAAAAAAATAGAGAAGAAATCGGTTTGAAGCCGTGAGAGGGAGAAGAGAGAAAGATGAAGGGTTTTTTTGGCTCCAAAAGCCTAAAACCGTGAATCACCAAATTGAGAGAGAGAAAGTGTAAAAGCTTTTATATTTTCCAAAAAATTAATTAAAGCCATTTACCACTTTTTATTTCTATGAAACAATTCATTTTACTTTTCAAAAAGGCAAAGTCAAAAGGTCAAAAGCAAAAAGCAAAAATGCTTTTCCATCATCTATCACTTTTTCACATCAAGTCACTTTAATAAAGTGACAACATGTCATGTCACATCACATCACTCAAAGTGACAAGTGATTTGATAATTGATGCGACTAGCGATTTGACGCTTGATGTGACTTGCGTGCCGCGCTCGAATTCGAAATGCGAATGCGCTCGCAATCACTCTCGGGCTCGGGTTCGCTAATTCTAAATTAACGAATTTTCCGTCGCGTCGTAATTAAATGATTACGCCTAGCGAAATCACTATTCACGTCGCTAACGAATTAATTCTAAATTAATTCGTTCGCCCGAATTAAAATATAATTTTAATTCCGCTTCGAAATCCAATTTCTAATAATATATCAAATATATTATTTTATCGATTAATTCCAAATTAATCGTTCTCTCTCTTTTATTAATATTTTATCCCAGATAAAATATCTCCGCAATTAATCCCAGATTAATTTTCTCTCTCTTCTAATTAATCCTAGATTAATTAAGTGCGAGTTATACATCATCGGTGAATCTTCAGGAAGCGACCCATGAGATCTCCAGATATGTTGGCAGTAAATACGGTCGTCGGATTATCTGAACACGTAAGTACCTCGTACTACGTTTATACCGATTTACAAGACAAGGTTGGCATCTAGCAAAGCGCCATGCCTACCCAATTCTCCAGAAATATTCTTACAGGAATATATAGATCTGTATCAAGCGTAGTATATCGTAGTATTGTGTATATCGGCCCAGTATCGAATAGTCACGTGCTAGGGCTGGGGCTGGATAAGTGTCTGCCCCGTCCGAAGCACATGTCGGATGTCTGGTAACTAGTCTCTATAATCGGATATGTATGACCTAGTCATAATATCCCGATGGTTGCGCAACACTTAAGAGCACTAATACCGTATCCTGCGTGACATCATCTTCAATATGACTGAAGTGATATTTCCGTCTTGACATCACACCCAATACACTACGACTCTCTGATAAACCCAGAAGTGGTGTACGTAGAACCGGTTAAAGCCCTGTACCACCAAAACCAAAGTCTATCGATTATCGTAAGTATTAGCGATGTAAGTCTCAGGTTAAGACCATACACACCTACCTTGATTTCGGCCTCCCATAGACACATAGTCATTATACCAATGGGATTCCGATGGGTCTATCCAGAGCGAAGCTGTTTCCCATACCATCGGTGAAACACGACCTCCTATCGCACTTGCATAAGTATCCAATACTTATATATATGAGAACTATGTCGTTGTGCCCTCACAACGCGCACAAGTGCAATACTAGCCTATTCCGCATTATCGATGTCCTGCCTCGATAATACTCCGGCTAGGGATATTTAATGATTAATCCTTCGGGGATTGATACTGTCTCATATCATTCTTAATCCAGGAACTAATCATATGGACCTCTCTTCATTTATACATTTATGGTGATCTAATCACTAATGATGAGAGTGCAATTTCCTTGTCACATAGTTAATTTGTACAACAACACCGTGATCTGTACAAATAGTGACGCTATGGGTCATTTTGTCCAACAATCTCCCACTTGGCACATAGCCAGTCACTCGAGTGTCTAACACCCGAACTATGTACGGTTCGCTCAAATTGCTGAGGAAAGGTTTTCGTCAGCGGATTTGCGTAATTATCTTCTGACGCGATTTATACGATCATCACATCGCCACGATGTATGATCCGAACGAATCAGATGATATAGAAGTATATATCTGGATCGTCGATGAGACCTTTAATTCCTTAGCCTGTGCTGACGCCTAGCTCAGCTGCTAAAAGAACTATATCTAATTTAATTAGATTTATTATCGATCCAAATGGCTTCTATTGCTGCCTCAGCTACAGCAATAATCCGCATTTGTTGTTAATTCGGCAACAGTTATCTTGCTCGGAATATTTCCAGCTCACTGTCCCAGTGTTCAAACTTTTATAGTACCGCAGTATTTACCGGTTTGGAAACTTGCAGCAGTGATCCTAGTCACTTCAAGTTCTCCATCTCCATAGTTTAAGACAACATCTTTAGTTCTCTCAGATACTAACAGATGTTCTTAATCTTCAATCCAGTGACTATCACTTGGATTGACCCGATTGTGACTCCATATGCTCAAAGCGTATGAGACACCATATCAAGTACATTTTAAATGTACAATTTCCAGAGAGTGTTAACCAACTCCAAATCTATCCCAGTAGATCTTTATCCCTCGAATAAAGGTTGTTACTCCCCAGAATTCTACGGAGAATTTCTATTGAAAGAATATATATGAAAGCCAAGCTTTCATCAATTGCTTTATGGGAATTTCATTGTCAGTGCCCTCTCCCACTAACCTCCTTATATACACAAGAATTATTTTGTTTTGAGTCAAATCATAAACCATTATGATTATTTCAAAACGACAGTTCCAAGAACCTTATGCTTGTTTCAATCCAAATATGGATCGAATAACCCGCAAACCTTGTTTGTCGGTTATACAAAATCGTCAGGATGTTGTAAGCATCCTCCAAAAGGTTTCCTTTTCAGGAAAGCGATTTTGATCTGCAACTGACACATTTCATAAATGAAATATGCAGTTATCTTCAAGCATCTTCAAAATGGATTTACCACGGCAACAGGTAAAAGGTTGAATCGTTATTAACACAATGTTGATAACGATACCTTTCCGTCAAAAGCCCAGCTTTGTACGTTGGTATGTTGCCTTCCATGTATGTCTTCCTTGAAGACGTTTAATGTACCAATATGCACAATGCCTTGTGGTACAACAACTAGTATCCAAAATAGTTGTTATACATGGAATCCATTTCGGACTCATGGCACTTTGCCATAATAGGGAGTCGATACCTCGTATCACTTCCTCAAAACGTAGTCGGGGGATATACCTTCATAAGATTGACATCTTTATGAGGTTAGATCAGAAACCCATAACCTAGGTTGTTATCTGACTCTATCCGATCTACTCAGTTCTTGTGTATTCGAAGATTAATGGTACAGATTCATCATTGATGAACTATTTATGTTCCATTACGGACCTTGTGCCTTGAACAGTATTACTCCGATTTTCATCGAGTATCACTATCCTGTTGAGTTCTAATATAAGTCCCAAGATCAACAAATCAAGCAAGAAAACGTGAATACACAAATGGAGAATGCGGAATATACTCACATTGAATTCAGTTTTGATGCAAAGAAGAACAAAAAAGTTTTTGCCTCCTTGTTGGGTCACGGTAGTAGCTCCTCCTTGCAGTGGGCTGTGCGATTTTACTGGTTTTGAACTCCTCCATATTCGTCCATGGAAGACCACAATTGAAGCTCCAAGCTTCAAGCTCCAAAATCAAATCCAAGCTCACAAATTCGTTTCCCTATCACCTATGTATAACCCAAGGTGTGCTAGCACTAAGTCTTCTTCCTTGATTCGCCTTGATTCGGTCAAACCAGAAACATTTAGAGGAAGAAACGGTTCCAAAACCGTGAAGGAGATGAAGAAGAGGAGAGAGGGAAAGAGAAGTAGAAGGGTTTCACGTGAAACCGTGTGGAGAGAGAGAGAGAGAGAAAAGCTTTTATATATATTATATATATTTATTTCATTTACCAAGTAAAATAAATAAATAAACATATGTATTAATTTACTACAAAAGTTAAATGGAAAAAGCAAAAGGCAAAAGTCCTTTCACCTTTATTATTCACATCAAGTCACTTTAATAAAGTGACAACATGTCATGTCACATCACTCAAAGTGACAAGTGATTTGACAATTGATGCGACTAGCGATTTGACGCTTGATGTGACTTGCGTGTCGCGCTCGAATTCGAAATGCGAATGCGCTCGCAATCACTCTCGGGCTCGGTTTCGCTAATTCCGAATTAACGAATTTTCCGTCGCGTCGTAATTAAATGATTACGCCTAGCGAAATCACTATTCACGTCGCTAACGAATTAATTCTAAATTAATTCGTTCGCCCGAATTAAAATCCAATTTTAATTCCGCGTCGAAATCCAATTTCTAATAATATATCAAATATATTATTTTATCGATTAATTCCAAATTAATCGTTCTCTCTCTTTAATTAATATTTTATCCCAGGTAAAATATCTCCGCAATTAATCCCAGATTATTTTCTCTCTCTCTAATTAATCTTCTCTCTTTACTATTAATCCCAGATTAATCATAGTGCGAGTCATACGTCATCGGTGAATCTTCAGGAAGCGACCCATGAGATCTCCGGATATGTTGGCAGTAAATACGGTCGTCGGATTATCCGAACACGGAAGTACCTCGTACTACGTTTATACCGATTTACAAGACAAGGTTGGCTTCTAGCAAAGCGCCATGCCTACCAATTCTCCAGAAATATTCTTACAGGAATATATAGATCTGTATCAAGCGTAGTATACCGTAGTATTGTGTATATCAGCCCAGTATCAGATAGTCACGTGCTAGGGCTGGGGCTGGATAAGTGTCTGCCCCGTCCGAAGCACATGTCGGATGTCTGGTAACTAGTCTCTATAATCGGATATATAGGACCTTGTCATAAAATCCCGATGGCCGGCCATCACTTAAGAGCAGTAATACCATATCCAGCGTGACATCATCTCCACTATAACTGGAGTGATACTTCCGTCTTGACATCACACCCAATACACTACGACTCTCTGATAAACCCAGAAGTGGTGTAAACAGAACCGGTTAAAGCCCTGTACCACCAAGACCAAAGTCTACCGATTATCGCAAGTATTAGCGATGTAAAACTCAGGTTAAGACTATACACACCTACCTTGATTTCGGCCTCCCATAGATACATAGTCATAATACCAATGGGATTCCGAGGGGTCTATCCAGAGCGAAGCTGTTTCCCGTACCATCGGTGAAACACGACCTCCTATCGCACTTGCATAAGCATCCGATACTTATATATATGAGAACTATGTCGTTGTGCCCTCACAACGCACACAAGTGCAATACTAGCCTATTCCGTATTATCGATGTCCAGTCTCGATAATACTCCGGCTAGGGATATTTAATGATTAAACCTTCGGGGACTGATACTGTCTCATATCATTCTCAGTCCAGGAGCAAATCATAGGGACCTCTCTTCATTTATATATCTATGGTGATCTAATCACAAATGATGAGAGTGCAATTTCCTTTTCACATAGTTAATTTGCTACAACAACACAATGATCTGTGCAAATAGTGACGCTATGGGTCATTTTGTCCAACAATCTCCCACTTGGCACATAGCCAGTCACTCAAGTGTCCTACACCCGAACTATGTACGGTTGGCTCAAACTGCTGAGAAATGCATTCGTCAGCGGATTTGCATGATTATCATCTTGATGCGATTTATTCGATCATCAACATCGCCAAGATATATGATCCGAATGAATCAGATGAGTATCTAAGTATGTATCTGGATCGTTGATGAGACCATTAATTCTTTAGCCTGTGCTGACACCTAGCTCAGCTGCTAACAGAACTATATCTATTCTAATTAGATTTGTATCGACCCAAATGACTTCTATTGCTGCTTCAGCTGTAGCAACAACCCGCATTTGTTGTTTATTCGGCAACAGTATCTTACTTGGAAGATTTCCAGCTTACTGTACCATTATTCAAACTATATAGTACCGTTAGCGACTTTTAGTCGTCTTTATCGGTTATAGGAAACTTGCTATAGTGACCCCAGTCACTTCAAGTTCTCCTTCTCCATAGACTAAGACAGCATCCTTAGTTCTCTAAGATACTAACGGATGTTCTTAACATCAATCCAGTGATTATCACTCGGATTGGCCTGTTTGTGAATCCATATGCTCAAAGCGTATGATACACCAAGTCTCGTACATTTTTCAATGTACGGTTTCTAGGAGAGTATTGCGAAAGCCAAGCTTTCGCCGATATTTATTTTATGGGAATATCATTTCCAAGAAATGACGTATTATCATTATTTTATAGGACAGCCACTATCAGTGCGCTCCCACTAACCTTCTTATATACACTATAATTATTTTCGTTTTGAATTAAATCATACATCATTATGATTATATCAAAACGATAATTCCAAGAACCTAATGCTTGCTTCAATCCAATCATGGATCGAATAACCTGCATTATCCAAATGGATTTACCGTGGCAACAGGTAAAAGGTTGAATCGTAATCAACACAATGTTGATAATGATACCTTTCCGTTAAAGCCTAGCTTTATACGTTGGTATGTTGTCATCCATGTATGTCTTCCTAGAAGACATATAGTACCAATAGGCACAATGCCTTTGTGGTATATCAACTAGTATCCAAACTGGTTGATATACATGGAATCCATTTCGGATTACATGACACTTTGCCATAATTAGGGAGTCGATACCTTGTATCACCTCCTCATACGTAGTCAGTTAGTATTCCTCAATAAGATAGACATCTTTATGAGGTGCGATCAGAACCCATACCCCAGGTTGTTTTTCTGAATCTATCCGACCTACGCGGTTCTTGTGTATTCGAAGATTAATGGTAATAGTCTCATCCTGGATGAACTATTCATGTTCCATTAAGATTCAGTGCCTTGAACAGTATTACTCCGATTTTCATCGAGTTATACTATCTCCTCCCACTTACCGCTGCATATCGGTATTCCTTTCAGGAAAAACCGCATGGTGAGCAACAATCACATTGTTCTCATGTGAGATATATAAGTACTATACTTATGGTTTCCCTTAGGATAACCTATATTGGCACTTATCAATTTGGGTCCTTAGTTTGGTATCATCCAACGTTATGCCTGGCATACCCAAACTATCAGGAATGAGAAACCTCGTTTCTTCCC
>SKCR01027910.1:0-33711 GCA_019454045.1 Zanthoxylum bungeanum | reverse complement strand
AAGTAAATAATATTACAAAACGGCAAAAGGCAATTTCATTATCACATAGTTAATTTTGTACAATAATACAATATCATTTACAAACAGTGACGCTATGGGACATAATGTCTAACAGATGATTTGACGCTTGATGTGACTTGCGTCGCCGCACTCGAATTCGAAATACGAATGCGGTCGCAATCACACTCGGGCTCGGGTTCGCTAATTCTCAATTAGCGAACTTTCCGTTGCGTCCTAATTAAATGATTACGCTAGCGAATTCACTATTCACGTCGCTAACGAATTAATTCTAAATTAATTCGTTCCCCGAATTAAAATCTAATTTTAATTCCGCGTCGAAAATTAATTTCGTTTAATATATCGAATATATTAATTTGCCGATAATTCCAAATTAATCAATCTCTCTCTTTAGACGATATTTTATCCCAGATAAAATATCTCCGTAATTAATCACAGATTAATTTCCTCTTCTTCTATATATAATCCCAGATTATTAATGAGTGCGAGTTAGCGTCATCGGTGCATTATCGGGAAGCGACCCATGAGATCTCCGGATACGTTGGCAGTAAATACGGTCGTCGTGTGTATCCGAATCACGTACGTACCAAGTACTACGTTCTACCGATTTACGAGACAAGTTCGGCTCCTAGCAAAGCACGATGTCTACCAAATTCTCCGGTCATATTCATCTAAGAATATTAAGATCTGTATCAAGCGTAGTATACCATTTGTATGTGTGTATCGGCCCAGTATCGGATAGTCACGTGCTAGGGCTGGGGCTGGATAAGTGTCTACCCCGTCCGAAGCACATATCTGATGTCTGGTAACATAGTCTCTATAATCGGATATTCATGACCTGGTCACAATATCCCGATTGGTTGCGCAACACTCAAGAGCACTAGTACCGTATCCTGCGTGACATCATCTCCACTATGACTGAAGTGATACTTCCATCTTGACATCACACCCAATACACTACGACTCTCTGATAAACCCAGAAGTGGTGTACGCAGAACCGGTTAAAGCCCTGTACCACCAAGACCAAAGTCTATCGATTATCGTAAGTATTAGCGATTGTAAGTCTCAGGTTAAGACTATACACACCTACCTTGATTTCGCCTCCCATAGACACATAGTCATAATACCAATGGGATTCCGAGGGGTCTATCCAGAGCGAAGCTGTTTCCATACCATCGGTGAAACACGACCTCCTATCGCACTTGCATAAGTATCTGATACTTATATATATGAGAACTATGCCGTTGTGCCCTCACAACGCACACAAGTGCAATACTAGCCTATTCCGCATTATCGATGTCCAGTCTCGATAATACTCCGGCTAGGGATATTTAATGATTAATCCTTCGAGGATTGATACTGTCTCATATCATTCTCAATCCAGGAACTAATCATAGGGACCTCTCTTCATTTATATATCTATGGTGATCTAATCACAAATGATGAGAGTGCAATTTCCTTGTCACATAGTTAATTTGCTACAACAACACAATGATTTGTGCAAATAGTGACGCTATGGGTCATTTTGTCTAACAGGGTGTTGATTCCAAGAAAATGCCTCCAAAGGGCGCAAGCACACAAATTACAGTTCTAAAGCTAAAATAATTGCTCGTTATGAGTCTTCATTTTTTTTCTTTTTTCCTTTTTTCTATGTTTGAGTCTTTTATAGTGCATGACTTTGCCACACGTTCGAGTAGTTCCGCTACTTTCATTCCAGTAAGTTTCCACATCCTCTACGCGTATCTAATTGTTGGATCATGCGATCAACCGTTGGATCGTGTGTGTAACTGCTGGGTAACTTACCAAATCGTGGGGGTTGCCATCAGTTCGTGTAAGAGACGTTGAAGGTATCTCATAACTGGCCAACCATTTTAGAGCGTCTCATTTTTTCATGATTCTTCGCTCGTTCTTTAAATCATCATGCATTAAGTCAACCTGGGGCGAATTCTTCTTCGTCTTGACGCCATCCTTTTTCGTCCTTTGATACGTCGTCCCTTTTCGTCATTCTTCGACCCATCATCCTAGGGAGATATTTCTGCTAACAATTATCCTCAAATTCGCCTTGATTGGTTCAAGAGATGAAATCGAGGCGGAATTTCACAACAAGGGGTGAAAAGTTGGGCTGACACCATCGACTGCTTTGCTAGTTCGGCCTGCTGGCTTTTCGTTTTGTCTTTTGATGACCGTCATTTATGTTCCCTATGCGATCTATCGCTTCATTAATAAATGTGTGACCTCTCCCATCACGTCTTGTCGAAGACCATCATTGCGCCAATTAATGTGCCGCCTTTTGTGTCACTTCTAGGTCAAATCATATCTGGCATCACCTCTTCCTTTTCCCGCTCTTTCTTCTTCCCTCGAATTGGGCCGCAACACCTGTCCTAGGTCGAATGTTTATCTCGGCTATATAAGCCCAAGCTTTTCTTTTCGTTGTTTTACTTTTCCTCTTCACCACTGCAAATCTCCCAACCTCCTCGCTATGGCGCCGTCTTCTTCCACTTCCATGAAAAAAGCCACTTCAACCTTCGGTGATTTCCAAACCGCTTTGGGTGATTCTTCTGTTGGCACCTTTGGGGTCCATACCCTTAATGAAAACTATGGATTGTGTATCTGGGCCCCATCTTTGTTAGTGATACAGCCATTGCTACAGCCCCCTTGGCCCAGCTGTTCCCTTTTGTTTACAACATCCCCTTTTCAGAACCCTTGAACGTTTCTCCTCTTACTCAGTCCAACCCCATCCGTACTTGGCCAAAAACCTGACTCCTCTTTTGAGAACTGGTTTCAGCGCATGAGGTTGCATGCTGACACATGCGCTTTCCTTGAAAATAATGGTATGCTCTCCCTCATAGAACTATCATTGGCACTGCCTCCTTTTTACCGGAATCTGTTCCCCACATCACTGCTTTTCTGGTCTTCTAATTACAATATTTTCCTTTTCCCTTCCAGCCCATTCACCATTACACTTCGCGACATCAGTGCTATGACCGGGTTAGCTCCTTTGGGTGCGTCCATTTCTGCTCGTACTAACTTTCGTTTTCCTCCTCCTAAGATGGAAACTTCATCATTCTCCTATTTTTCCGCTTTCTTTCATGCATTTTATGAGTCAGCTGGTCCAGTCTCGGTGTTGGAACGTACCGCTTTCATTCATTATTGGCTTTGTAAATATATCATTTGCGTGTCTAGTCAGAAACCTGTGGCGGGTTATCTTCCCATTTCGTCGGACATTGCCAATGGCCGGCTTTTGGATTTGTGTTCATTTTTATTGGCTGCCATTTATCGGGGCCTGGCCGTTCTTCAAAAACAGCTACGGTCTGGCGCTTCACCAATTGCTTGCAGCCCTCTCTGGCTTGTCCAGCTTTGGCTTAGAGCGTACTTTCCTGTTTTCGGTTCTATTGAGTCGAATCGCTCGTATCCTTGTGTGGGTCTTCTGTTCGCTCAACTAGGGCCAACTTCCCTCATTCCTCGTTCCATTTTTGAATATTTTTACACTCTTTCTCGAATTCCTTCTTTTTTCCTTTCTCATTGGGCGACAGCCCTTCTTTCGTTCACGAGCATCCCGACTCAAACGGAGATGAATATGTCAATCACATATAGCGTAAGTTTTTATACACCCGCGATCTGATTCACGACATCTTGACTGGAGCCAATGGCAAGGCTGGGGTGGAAGTATATTCTCCCAACTTCGCCGCTCATCAACTCGGTCTCGTTCAAGGGTGGCCCCTTCCATTATTTCATTCTTATTCTACCCCAACAGAGCGTTTCAAGGTCCTTCCGCTCTCAAACATTGATCAATGTTTGTCTGAGGCTCGATCTTTACTATCTTTTTTTCTTGTGACTCTTTCTCCCCTTGTACATCCATCCACCCTCTTTTTGATCGCTTTTAGCCGTCTAGCCGTGAAAGAGATCTTTTCCTTGCCTTCTTCTTTAGTTTTTTCCGGCATTTCTTTTTCCTCTAAACCTTCGAAGAAAGCTGGGCCAAGGAAGGAAACCCGTGGAGAAAGCTGGGCCGAAAAAAGCAGGCTCTAAACAGGTCAAATTGACACATCCCTCACCGAATCATAGCTCTGATTCGGATGAGCCTCTGCTACGTCATCGAGCTAAGGTGCAATCTTGCTCTTTTTCTCTATCTCCCTCACTTTTCTTTTCTTTTTTTCTTTTTTTTTTAATTCTTTCTTATTTCTCGTATAGGTGTCTAGGACGAAACCGTCGTCCGACAGGCCTACACCGGCCCAAGCTCCTGAGCCTGAAATTCCAACCGTCCAACCTCCATCAGAAAGGGTCGAGGCTGCCGAAAACCCAATCGTTCAATGTCCGTCAGAAGAGGGTGCGGCTGTCGAAACTCCAATTATTCAACATCCCTCCGAAGAGGGTGAGGCGGCTGATGCAATCCCACTGAGCAGGACCGATCCCCAAAGTATGGGGTCAATTATAGTATTGGGTAGTATGGACCCACTTATAGAAGAAATTATCACGACGATACCTTTTTCGAATATCATTCATTACACAATCCAGCCCCTATTATGCAAGAGCCGGATGATGAGCCTCATCGGTTTCATCATGAGCGGATTTTCCCTTTAATACATAGGTGGGCTGTCGCGAGAACTGGGGGAGTTATAGGGACATAAATGGCATGTTTAGTCTATCCGAATTGGAATTATTGGATGAGGCTAGGTCCCTTTTTAAAGCCGATGTTATCAGCTGAATTTATGAAGATAGCGAGGTTATTAATGTTACTGACTCTTCCGATTCTGATTCTTCTACAGAGATCCAGTCATCGGGCAGACCGAGCTCTTCCCCATTTGATCCTCCACTGTAACGGTCTCCTTCACCAGAACGATCATCGTACCTCATTCCTCGGGCAATGTCCCTCATTCCTTCACATTCACCTTCTAGGTGAGGATTTGCATCTCCACTTGGTGACATCCCTACGGCAGCCACGGACGAACCATCCGATTCTAGTTTTAAACCCGGGGCTGTTGTAAGTATTTCTCTCTCTTCTCTTCCTTTTTATGACTCATTTGGCCTTCATTTGGTAATTCGTTTTTGGCATGCAGGTGCCCTATCCGTTAATGCAATCAGTCCAGGACATTTTGGACCATCTTGATCGGCTAGCCTCTAATCCGTCTCAGCCTTCCTCGTCTTCAGCCCGAGCAACTACAACTTAAAATCTCTTCGGGAGGTCGTTGGTCAATATGCCTTCTTTACTAAACTGGAGATCGGTGAGGCCACTCTGCCAGAAAATATGCTCAAACTAGAAAGGATTTCCTCAGAGCTAGCTCGACTGCTAGCTCTTCCTTTTTTGCCTATACCAGTGGAGAATCGACTCTTCCTCCAAGATTTGCAGAAAATGGTAGCGACCCTTATTCTTCGTTACCGAAACATACATAGCCAAAAGGTTGGGCTTTGTTCTTCAATGGCAAAGAAAGAAAGTCTCTGTGATTCCCTCAACACTCTCCGCCAGACTATATGGGAAACTACGGACGAGGTGGTGATTGAGAAACAGTGTTGTTGGACATAGATCGACAATTACTGGAGATCCTGCGCCTTATCGAGGAGAGTCGTATGAGGAAAAAAGGCCAAAAGGAAAACCATTACGCTCATTTAACGGAGGTGAACACTTTCCTGGCATAGTACAAAGATTTGGCCCAAGTTGGTTTTGAGAAGAGCCTGACCATTCTAGCGGCAGCTGATTTAGAGATGCAGAAGGAGTGGCATCGGCTAAGGGAAACGTTCTCCGCTATGAAGGACTCAACTGAAGATTTTCGACGGCCTTCGACCAATGACTAATCATGTACTTATTCGCCGCTAGGACGTTGCATCGTCCATTATTTGTAACTTTTGGGACGTTGTCGTCCATAATCAATGAAATTGCATTGTTTATTTATTTATTTGTTTCTCCTCACTCTTTTTCTTTCACTTGGAGAACGTCACATTCTCATGTTCCCATAACGAAGGCATATATTTTTTCAAGTACTTACCATTTATCGCTCTGACATGTATTTCTCCGTTCAAACTCCTTAAATGATAAGCCTCATTTGGCAATACATTTTCCACCTCGAAAGGTCATTCCCAATTAGGCGACCACTTGCCATATGCAGGTTTCTTGGTACCCAATGGTAGTATGGTTTTCCATACTAACTCCCATTTTCTGAACGATTTGGCCATGACTTTTCGGTTGTACTCTTTAGCCATCCTTGCCTTTTGTGCTTCCAAACTGTTAATGACATCACATTTAATATCGTTTAACTCTAATAAATTTTGGATCATCGCTTCACTATAGTTTTCTTTCGTCAATTCCCTTGTAACGCCACCCTCGTAGATTTAACATTGACTTCGACCGGTAATACGGCCTCCTGACCATACACTAGTTGAAACCGCGTAATCGAGGTACTTGTTCGGGGTGACGTCCTATATGCCCATAAAGCTTGACTTAAGCATTCATCCCATTGTCTGGCATTTTCCGTTATCATTTTCCGAATCAGCCCTTTAAGGATCTTATTGGATGATTCTGTCTGACCATTTGACCGAGGGTAGTATGGAGTAATGTTTATTAACTGGATCCCATATTCACTTAGGAAACACTTAACTTTTTATCCATTCAGAGAAGTACCATGATCTACCATTAGTGTCTGAGTAATACCGAATCGATGAATGATATGCTCTTTTATGAACTTGATGATTTATTCTTGGGAAATTTCTATTACTAGGATTGCTTCCACCCACTGGTAAAGAAATATGTGGCGACGATGATGAATGTGTGTCATTTACTAGATGCGGGGTAGATTTTTCCTATCAAATTGATCGCCCATCCCATAAATGGCCACGGCTTAATGACGGGGACCATTTCTATTGCTGGCGCTCTTTATACGGGTCCATGTTTCTGCCAAGCTATGCATCCCTTAGCGTACAGTACGCATGATTCTCCCATTTTCGGCCAATAGTATTCGCTCCCTATGATTAACCATCTCATCTTTACACCGGCCTGATGAGCCCTACAGACCCCTTAATGCACCTCGGCCATAATGGTCTTAGCTTCTGATGGTCCTACACATTTTAACAATAAACTATCTTGACGTTTCTTATACAATACATCATCTGATACCACAAAGTTTAAGGCTTTTAGTTTTAGCTTTCGATTTTTTCCATTCTCTGGATTCTTTAAGAAATATCTAATCTCTATTCTCCAGTCATCCTCATTTTGGTCCTCGTCTTGGTTTTTAGTGACCATAATGTCCATTTCATTCCTTCGCCTTACTAGAGCTGGTTTGGCCTCCCCCCTCCTGCATATGCCATCCATACTTGTCTGCTAATATCCTGAAGATGCTTGGGACAGTTCATTAGCTATCTCATTCTTTGTCCTTGAGACGTGCTCTAACTCTACGTAGTCAAATTTAGCTAGCAGTTCTTTAGCTATTTCTAACAGTGCCATGACCGACGAACTCTGGCATCTAAAGACCCCCATCACATGTTGGACAACTAGTTGCGAATCTCCCATAATAGACACATTTTTTACTCTCATATCAAGGAGGAACTCTAAGCCAAATATTAAAGCCTCGTATTCGGCCTGATTGTTGGTGCAACATTCGTCCAATTTGACGATGAATGGAATGATTCTCCCAGGACTGACAAAGGACTATTCTCATTCCTACTCCTTTTGATGTACTAGACCCATCAAAATACATCATCCATGTCTTTAAGCTGTACTCGCCTATTTCCATTTCCATTTCTTTGGTGGTGCTTAAATAGGGGTGGTCAACTAAAAAATCCACAAGGGCCTGATTTTTTACGGCCTTTTGAGGTTCATGCCTTATGTCGAATTCTGACAATGATAGAGACCAAAATCCTACTCTTTGATGCAAGATGGTACGAGAGAACATGTATTTCAATATATTGATTTTTGTAATTAGAAACACAATGGTCAACCAAAGATAGGCGTGTAATTTAGTACATGTGAAATACAAAGCCAAACACAATTTCTCCATTGGAGAGTAATTACATTCATACTTCAGCAATTTCATGTTGAGATAGTAAATGGCTCTTTCGACACCCATATTATCATCCTATGCGATCATTCCAGTTATGGATTGCTCTTCAGCGGATATGTAGAGCTTCACTGGACGTCCTGGCACATGAGGTACCATCACCGGCGGCTTTGATAAATAGTTCTTAAATTTCTCGAAGGCTTTTTGATGCTCTTCGGTCCAGACGAATTCATCTTTTTCTCTCAGCCTCAATAAGGGTGAGAAAGCTTTAGTTTTCCTGCACAATTCGAAATGAACCTTCTCAAAATATTGACTTGCACTAGGAATCTTTGCAACTCTTTTTTTGTTCCGGGGCGGTTTGGCCTCTGTGATCTCCCGAGATTTATTTACATCAATTTCAATTCCTCGTTGATGGACTAGAAAACCCAAAAAGGTTCATGCACTAACCCCGAAAGAGCATTTGGCAGGATTTAGTTTTAATTTGAATTTCCTCATTTGTTCGAAAACCATTATCAAGTGATTAAAATATTCACCCACAGTCATAGACTTAACTACTATATCGTCTACATAAACTTCTACAAAATTATTAATCAGGTCATGGAAGATCAAACTCATAGCCCGTTGGTAAGTGGCTCCGTCGTTTTTCAGGCCGAATGGCATTACCACCGACTCATAACATCCTAAAGACCCCGGACATCTAAAATCCATTTTGTGGATGTCTTTTTCGGCGATATAGATTTGGTTATACCCTGCATACCCATCCATGAAAGAATATATTTTGTATCATGCTGTGGAGTCCACTAAGGAATCTACCGTAGGCATAGGGTATTGGTCTTTTGGTGTTGCCAAATTTAAATTTCTAAAGTCTATATAGATTCTTAATTTTCCATTCTTCTTCATGATAGGGACAATATTCGACAACCATTCTACATATCTGGTAGTTCTAATGAATTTCACCTTCAAAAGGCGTTCGACTTCTTTTTTAATGTCAGACATGACATTGGGTGCAAACCTCCAGGGGGTTGTTTATATGGCTTGTGGTTTGGAATGATAGGCAACCTATGTTATACCAAAGTTTTATCTAAACCAGGCATTTCGTCGTAGTCCCAAGTGACCGGCGTAATGTCACGCGTATAACGCAAGCGCACATATCGTTCAAGTAGTATAAAAATATCGATCACACGAGGACTTAATTCATACTGTTGTTATTAATTATTGATACTATTTATTTACAAGTATCTAATTAAGGGAGAAGAGAATGATTGCTTTTGGTTGGTTGAATGTGGATTTCCATAAATAAAATAAATAAAAGAAAATACTAAGAAAAATAAATAAAAGACACAAAGATCTAGGGTTGTGATTCCACACAATATTATCCTAAAGATGAATTGATTCTCTTATATATATATGTAATAAGTCAGTTTGCTAACCTGGAACATGAAGATATGCAAAAGCCTCTGTCGATGGTCAGACGCAAATACCCAAATAACCCAATTAATCATATGTCTATGTTAAATAAGTTACCTGAATTCATTAAGTTCAATTTCCAAAAGTGGCTACCCCCGCCCGATAGGTATATGTCTATCCTGTAAGGAAATCTATTAAAGGGTTATCTATCATCAAGGAAGATCGTGGGCTATTGAATCTAAGGCTGAAACCTAAAATCCCTTCGTCAAGTTCATTTTAAGTTTACCAAATAAATCTTATAATGGCCAATTAACAAGAAGCATTAAAATTAAGACTCAATAAACAAACTAAAGAATTACCTATAAAAAGAAAATCAATTATTAAGTGTGTGGATATTCCGTTTCATCACTTCCCTAGAATAAAAATAAAATGATGGGGTTGGTGATCCACCTTTACTATTCTAATTTAGAAATCTTCCTTACTAAAATATAGAATTTTTCAGCGATATTACCAACCAGCCATATAGGCGGTATCCTCATTAAGTCTGACCGACCATAAATGCGGTATCATTATTTTTCCATAAACCAGCCATATAGATGGTAATCATCTGTCACATAAAGACCGGCCATATAGGTAGGGGTGGGCGCGGTTCAGTTTGGTTCGGTTTTTGCTAAAAACTGAACCAAACCATATTTTACGGTTCAGATTTTTTACCTCTCAAACCAAACCATTAAATAACAGATTGGTTCAGATTGAAAGTTTTTTAAACCAGCGGTTTACGGATTGGTTCGGTTCGGTTTACGGATTATTATATTTAAAACAAATTTTCATCCACTTAAGTGAAGAAAAAAAAACTAGTCTATCAAACAAATAGTATGAAGTGCTACGGTGTAAGCTGTGACTCGAGGGAACACATGCACTCCATAAATGATTGAAAAATGAGGCACAATTAATTATTATATTTTTAAAAATTACCTCGAATAATGATGTTACAATCATTTTAATTAAGAGACAAATCCAACATCTTACTTTCAAGAATAATGATGCTACCATAAAACAAAACAAATTAAGAATAAAAGTATTAACATATAAATTGAAGAATAAAAGTATTAACAAATAAATATATTAACAAAAAATTTAAGAATAAAAGTATTAACATATTAATAAAAAGAAAACATAGAATAAAATTAAAAGAAAAATACAAATTTTTTAATAAAAATATATATATATTTTTAATTATAACGGTTCGGTTCAGTTCGGTTTAACATGTGCGGTTCAGATTTGCTCCTGAACCGAACCGTAAACCGGTTGGGGTGAGCCAATCCGAACTGCAAACCGAACCGTTAGAAAAATAACCGTAAATTGGGTTCGGTTTGCGGTTTGGTTCGGTTCGGTCGGTTTTTTTTGCCCACCCCTACATATAGGCGGTGTCACATTATGTCAAATAAATAAAACCAGCCATTAAGGTGGTATAACCTTTTATGTTAAATTATAATTTCCATATTATAATTAAGGGAGATTAATCTAAACTAAAATAATAAAAGCTTCACCTTTCCCCCAGCGGAAATCTAACTACAAAACATAAAAGAAAAGAAAAGAAAAGAAACTACTATTACTGGAAAAAAAAATGCATAAATTAAATACTGAAAATAATACAAACAAGATGCAATCCTTAAATTCCTTACAAAAACCTAAGGAAAGCATGAGAATTATAAATGAAATGGCTTGGTATTTATAGGCAAATCTAAAGGCTTCCACCAATTTCTCCACCAATTGCTCCACCAAACACTCCACCAAACATGCCACAAGACACTCCACCAAACATGCAAGCATGTTTTGTGGAAGTTTGACAATTGTAAATTGTCATTTTCCATTTTTTTATTTTTTGATAATGACTTTAGTAATTACACAAAATACATTGTATTATTCGTTGATTTCGGTCTTGAAAACTTTGAATTCAAAAGTTTTTAAAATTTCAAAGTTATAGATCTTTGAGTCTTCTTTAATTTGCAACTTGAATCAGCTCAATCGGATATCAGATGAAAAGGTTATGGCAAAAGTACCAAACTTACGTAAACTTGGAAATTAGGACTACACTTCGTGACGCGTACACTAAATTTCCGTTTTCGCTATTTTTTTGCTCCGGATTTCATCGTTTTAGCCCCGATTTGAATCCATTAAATCCCGATACTTTATTTATCTGCAAAACACATCAAAACGTTCATCAAACCCGAGAAACTAAACAAAATATTAGGTTAAATAAGTGGGAAATAATGATATAATTACCACTCATCACACCCCCAAACCTAACATTTTGCTAGTCCTCGAGCAAAATAAAAAAATAAAATAACATAAACATCTTTAAAATAAAATTAAGCTAAGCCACTTTCGTATGGATCACAGTTGCATTTAGCATATGCAACAAGCCTTTAAACCCTTAGATGTCCCTAGTGGACGAGTTGTAGTCTCGTGAGGGTTTACAGCAACGATACCCACAAAACGTTTGATAAAAGCAAAAAGACAGTAAAACTAATGCACACAAAAGCAAAAAGACAAGAGAAAAGAGAAAAGAGAATAAAGAAGTTAGTGACTAAACAAGTGAAACTTCTACTCCAAGTTAATAGTTGTTTTCTTTCTTTCTAAATTACCGAATAAGTAAATTCTCCGATTATTTTTACCATTCTTCATATACACAACCAACAAAATAATAATCAACTCATTTTTCCCACAATAGTCACAAGTGCAGTTGAGAAGAGAGTAATATTTTTGTCCTAAAATTTTATCAGAATTCACACCTTTTTGTAGCAATGGAATAATTTGTTTTTTGATTTTTTTTTGATTTTTTCTTTGATTTTTGATTTTTTTTATTTATATACAATATCTTCTGTCTATGTAGCGAGCTTTGGGCCAGTGGCTCCCAAACCAGTTGTCTTTAGGGCACTAGGTGTTAAGACACCCCTACGGACTTAATTACTCAGACTTCAGATATATATATTTTTTGGCAACATCTTCGATACATATAACGAGCTTTGGGCCAATGACTCCCAAACCAGTTGGCTTTAGGACACTAGGTGTTAAGACATCCTTACAGACTTAATAACTCGGATCTCAAAAGTTTTTTTTTATACACAATTTTTTTTTTCTTTTTGTTTTTATCCCATCGCTTTTTTAGATGTTTCCTCCAATTAAACTATAGCACTGAATATTACAAACTCGTCAATTATTTCTCATGTCCGTATGTTACCATGCATGTTGATAATACCTGTCAACTGAGCATATGAAGATCCATTTTAGTCAGTATTATGGAGAATTCATAAATTAAATAATTCAAAAGGAAATAAACAAAAATTAACTTGTTTCGAAATAGGTTGAGATACGTATCAGGAGTGGAAACTCCTTACACAACTATCTCTCACCAATTTCACCTGATTAATCAAGTTAAAAACACAAAACACAAAATAATTTTTTGATTTTTTGTAAAAAATTTTAATTTTGTTGAATTTGTTTTTGAAAATTTTAGACCAAAAACAAAAATAAAATAATATAAACAAGGTACTAATTAACTATTCCCATCCCCCAAACCTAAATGAGACATTGTCCCCAATGTCTTAAACAGTAGAAAAATAGTTTAGAAAATCGTACCTGGTTAGCTGAAATTCTACGTCTAAATGCAAAGTTAAAGGTTAAGATCCAGATTTATCCGACGCCTCTTACCACGATCGTTATCGGACTAGTTTATCTTGGAAAGAATGGGGTCAATTTGTGGTTCAAATGTTAGAATTTGATCAATTAGATCTGGGGCAGTTCTGGCAGTGAAGAGGAGTTCTTTTATAGATTTTGACAGGAATCTATTTCTCCGGACATCATCAAGAAATACACAAAGAAAATCATAAAATCCATCAACGTTGTACAGTCCAAGGGGTTTTTGGTGTATGTTCAAGTTCGCCCAAGATAGCACTATACAAATTTCCTCCAATGTGCCCAAGCCTTCTGGCAAAGCAATAAAAACATCAGCACGGTTAATCATTTTCATTAGTCGCTCGGACATACCTGGCACAATAGGTTCCTCTCCGTTTGATGGTCTAATAAGATTTGCCTCTGCCAAAGATTTTGGGATGATTCCCAAAACTTGACTGCCTCCTTCCTGCACGGCCTTTGAATCAATCCCCGTAAGTCCTAGATTGGCACCGCCATATACTAGGTGCATATTCTTTTCGGCCATGACTCGACCCAATTCCTATGCTGCCTCTATATATTGTGGCTTGGTACCAACACTAGTACCACAAAACACACAGATGTTTTCAACTCGTCTTCTTGAAGTGGCTTCTATGTTTTTTTTATGTATTTCTTTCTCAAATATGGATGCCTTCAAAAGTGCAATGATGAGTTGAATTTATAGTACCTGAAAAGGGTGAGTAATAATAGCACTAGTATCTTCTAAAGGATGATTGTTAGCTAAACAACAAAAGAATAGTGAAAGGTCAAAAAGTCTGGATCCTTTCTGAGAAAATAAAGATAATTACAAAAGAAAAGCAAATCCAAGCAATAATTAAGGCAACAGAATTGTGTACACAATACGCCACTCGCTTAGTATAAATTCATCAGGATGCGTCTCAAGAATTTATTCTTTACCCAGCCATCTCTAATGAATTAGCTCTCCTCTTTGTTATTGCCAAACACCATTCCTTCTGTCTTGTTTTTCCTCAAATGCTCTGTTTGTGCCTTTCCCTGAAAAACTAACATACAAAATTAAAAACTCTACAACATGTATACACAAATATATAAAAACAAAAATTATAATAAATTGCATGGGTTGCCTCCCTGCTAGCGTTAAATTTTTCATCTTCAGCCAGACGTGACTGAAATCCATCTGTCAATGAGGTTTCAGCGTCATTTTGGATGTCTGATTAAAGACAATCCAATGAGCGTTGCTTTTGAATGGTCTCTTCCAACGGTAAGGTAGCAAAAAGAATTTTGTCCCATTCAGTGCTTGTGCAAGCCTCTTAAACTTTGTCGCTCCAGTAGTTCCTGAAAAGAAAGAAAAAAAATCAGGAGGTCTCGTATGGTGCTTTACTTTGAATGGAAGCTCCATTCTGTCAAGCTTCTGGGCGATATCTCTGATATGTACTCCCCAAAACAGTGATGTTTCGCCTGAATGCTCTGGATCTTTAATAAGGTCAGACATTTGCTCCTTCATTTGCTCTGCTTCTTTCTCCACCTTTTCTTCACATATGTATTTTAGGATTTTTGTGTTCAGTTCTTCATCTGTCATCTGTGAAATGCATGCTCCATAAGTGTCAACCTGAGGATGTATAGATGTGTCTGATATTAGGTCATCATCCTTTGAGGTTGATATGACTGGCTCAGGTAGATCTTCTTCAAATATCAATGCAAACCATGCTCCAAGATCTTCATTTTGAAGATGGAAAGTCTCATCTTCACTTGTTGGTGCAGTTGGTACAAACAACTGTGCTTCTTCATCCTCATCAGATTCTGAATAATAACAATCAAACATAGACATTGCTAGTTTGGGCTCCTGAAGTGATACATGTGGTTCTTGATACTGCTCAGCCTCTTCCTCTGCTAAAGTGTCATCATGAAATGCTTGGTACTCGAAGGTTTCATCAGTGTCATCTGAAAATGCTCTTTGAGATATGTAGTTCTGGTCTTCTTTTAATTGTCTCGTTTGATCAGTCAGTCTCTGAATAGTTGCCTCTTGACTCTGAAGTATTGCATCCCACTTTTCATTATTTTTCTTGAGCATGTCCACCATTTCTCTTATCATCTATTTTTCCTCTGGTGAATATCGTTCTGGTTCTTGATGAATATCGTAGGTGGATGGTGGATAAGATGAAAAATGTGGTTCTGTATAATATGCTGGCTCTTCGTACCTTGATTGATTCCGATAGTTCTGCCACTCTGAAATGTATATGTATTGATCGCTCGGGTGGTTACCATCGCATATCACACATCTCCATATTGCATTATGTTGAGCAAATGTAGTATTGCTTGGTTCTGGCATCTAGGGATAATTGTTGGGCTGGACAACAGGCCTCAGAAAACCGGACTGTTGCTCCCGGAATTGAGGTGTATCTTCTTCTAGTAAAGCTTGTAATCTTTCTATCTCCCAATAAAGATCCATGTCAACCACCTAAAAATAAAAGAAAGAAATAAAATTTACAGATAAAAAGAAAATTAGATACAAGTAAATTAGATAGCTTCAAAATTAATAACTCAAGAAAAATAAGTCCCCAGCAACGGTGCCAAAAACTTGATTGGCGTAATCACACGCGTATAACGCAACGCACGTATCGTTCAAGTAATATAAAAATATCGATCCCACGAGGACTTAATTCATACTGTTGTTATTAATTATTGATACTATTTATTTACAAGTATCTAATTAAGGGAGAAGAGAATGATTGCTTTTGGTTGGTTGAATGTGGATTTCCTTAAATAAAATAAATAAAAGAAAATTCTAAGATAAATAAATAAAAGACACAAAGATCTAGGGTTGTGATTCCACAAAATATTATCCTAAAGATGAATTGATTCTCTTATATATATGTAATAAGTTAGTTTGCTAACCTGGAATACGAAGATATGCAAAAGCCTCTATCGATGGTCAGACGCAAATACCCAAATAACCCAATTAATCATATGTCTATGTTAACCAAGTTACCTGAATTCATTAAGTCAAAGTTCCAAAAGTGGCTAACCCCGCTCGACAGGTATATGTCTATCTTGTAAGGAAATCTATCAAAGGGTTATCTATCCTCAAGGAAGATCGTGGACTATTGAATCTAAGGCTGAAACCTAAAATCCATTAGTCAAGTTCATTTTAAGTATACCAATCAATCTTATTAATGGCCAATTAACAAGAAGCATTAAACTTAAGACTTAATAAACAAACTAAAGAATTACCCATAAAAAGAAATTCAATTATTAAGTATGTGGATATTGTGTTTCATCACTTCCCTAGAATAAAAATAAAATGCCGGGGGTTGGGGATCCACCTTTACTATTTCTAATTTAGAAATCAACCTTACTATATTATAGAATTTTTCAGTGATATTACCAACCAGCCATATAGGCGGTATCCTCATTAATTCATATTTTAATGAAGTCCGACCGACCATAAAGGCGTTATCATTATTTGTCCATAAACCAGCCATATAGGTGGTAATCATATGTCACATAAAGACCGGCCATATAGGCGGTGTCACATTATGTCAAATAAATAAAACCAGCCATTAAGGCGGTATAACCTTTTATGTTAAATTATAATTTCCATATTATAATTAAAGGAGATTAATCTAAACTAAAATAATAAAAGCTTCACCCTTCCCCTAGCGGAAATCTAACTACAAAACATAACAGAAATGAAAGAAAAGAAAAGAAAGTACTATTACTGAAAATAAAAATGCATAAATTAAATACTGAAAATAAATACAAACAAGATGCAATCTTTAAATTCCTTACAAAAACCTAAGGAAAGTATGAGAATTACAAATGAAATGGCTTGGTATTTATAGGCAAATCTAAAGGCTTCCACCAATTGCTCCACCAAACACTCCACAAAATCCTCCACCAAACACTCCACCAAACATGCCACAAGACACTCCACAAAACACTCCACCAACATGCAAGCATGTTTTGTGGAAGTTTGACAATTTTAAATTGTCATTTTCCATTTTTTTTATTTTTTGATAATGACTTTAGTAATTACACAAAATACATTGGAGTATTCGTTGATTTCGGTCTTGAAAAATTCGGAATTCGAAAATATTTAAAATTTAAAAGTTATAGATCTTTGAGTCTTCTTTAATTTACAACTTGAATCAGCTCAATCGGATATCGGATAAAAAGGTTATGGCAAAAGTACAAAACTTGCGTAAAATTGGAAATTAGGGCTGCACTTCGTGACGCGTACAGTAAATTTCCGTTTTCGCTATTTTTTTGCTCCGGATTTCATTGTTTTAGCCCTGATTTGATTCAATTAATTCCCGATACTTTATTTATCTACGAAACACATCAAAACGTTAATCAAACCAAAGAAACTAAACAAAATATTAGGTTAAATGAGTGGGAAATAGTGATATAATTACCAGTCATCACCAAGCAAAACAATCTTTATACTTTCTTAAAAGAGAAATTAGCTCTTCGCGTACCTGGGCGTCAAGTTTCTTACTGATAAAAGTATTGCGCTTGTCGCTCTCATCTCCCAAGTCAACTTTTCTAAGATGTCATGTGCCTTTGTAATGCTTGCCTTCTGATGTTCATTCAGATTGTATTCTAAATTTTCTTCTTTCCCATTTGGTCGTTCATCCCATTCACTTCTTTCCTCCAAAAAATCCACCTCGCATGCCTCTCTTATTTTGTCTTCTGTTTGATGCATAATCAATTTCCATTTTAAGGCCGAAATCGCTGCCTGGGTACCGATTTCAACTTCATGTTCCCTTATATAAGCCATTAAGTTGGCTCTAGTGGCCGCGAGTGTGGCTTGTTCTTCAATCTGTTTGCTCTTCTTCATTTGAATTGCTGGTTTCATGGACGGATGATGGCCTTTCGAAGGCCACTATAGTTGGCCTTGTTTATACAAATAAATCATTCAATAACTCTCCATCGTATGGCTCGTCATTTTGGGCTACTACGGATGGATTCCCCATTTCATCTAACACTCTGGCTGGTCCGTAATTTCCTTCATACATGAAATATTCTACCGAATTTGTTTCTGCTCTGAAATGCCTATTATCAGCGTGTACCACTTCCACTTTATCTTTCTGATTCCAAAAAAACAATCACTGATGGAGGGGGGAAGGAATGCATCGGCTGCCGTGGATCCAATCTCATCCCAAAAGCATATTATACGTGATTGGTCCGTCTATCACAAAAAATATCGTCGTCATAGTGGTGCTCCCCACCTGTAAGTCTAATGGGACGACTCATTTAGCTGTTGTTGCTCCCCCATTGAAGCTTATGATCACTATTTCCGTAGGGATGAGATCGTCCTCTGACTTCGCCATTCATCCCAACATCCTAACTGGGATAGCGTTAATGGCCGCCCCGTTGTCGATCAACACCTTGGTTACTGGTATTCCATTTGCCTTTGCTTTCACATACAGCGTTCGAAGATGCTTTGTCATTTGCTGTGGTGGTTTTGGAAACGTCACTTTCCCCGATATTCCTATTTACATTGTTTGTTCATTACTTGCACTCTCTCGAGGTGAACCTTCCACTTCATCCCATTCGGAAGGTGACAGCGTGACCGATCCATTGTGAGATACATCATTGGCGAGCATCATATGTTTCTCTATTCTGGTTATGATCCGTCTTATTTTGGGCTTTCTGTATAGTACGAGATACAGGGATCATCCCAAGTCTTCTCCCAGTGTCCACACGGCTAGATTTCTGACCTTGTACAACTCTCTGAGGAGCCGATTCTGTGTCATCCCCATTTTTTCGTGCTTCGGTTCTTATATCTATTTCTTCCTCTACATCTATCAGCTCTTCATCCGGGACTCCCCTGTCGTCAATGGTAAGTGTTGAAAATTCCATCTCCTCGCCATCGTAGACATCTTCACTCCTTCCAGGGGTCCCATTATCGTCTCGTCTAAATTTTTCAGAGAGTAGGTAATGATTAGCTACAACTGGTGGTATGCTGCCAAATTGAATAACGATGGGAAGTTCTTCATCGTCTGTCTCATCCTGCTTCCTTCGTCGGTCAAATTTGGTATGCTCTTTACAACCTGGATCGATTTTTTCTTTGCCACCGCAATCTCTGACGTCCGTAACTAGCCTTCTTTTAATAAAGGTGTCAGTTGGAAGATCGTGGCCTCGCTCTTCATAGCCACTGGTAGCTTTCATCTCACACTGCTGGCGCATTATCCGGCCATAATTCCTATGATGTCGCCTCAACTCCGTCCTTGTCATTTCATCTATAGGAGAATAGCTCTTCACTCACTGATGGTATGAATGCCATACGTTGGGCCGATGAATCCTCGGCCTAAACATCCTGATATTCTGGATGAAGTTCGAGTGTTCTCCATAGAACCTTGGTGCGAAGGTTTTCGGTTGCCATGCTACTGGATCTCTTCTCAGTGGCTTTCTTTCACAAGTCTCTTCCAGTTCTTTCATCCATTCTATAATGTTATGGCAACGAACACATAAATTTTATGGAACCTTTCCTCCTTGGCGTGATTCTATCATTTCAAGAGTACTAGGGCGTTGATCGTTCTGATCTTCATCCAGGACCAGCTTAAATTTTGGTAAGTTCATCTTAGTAAGGTCGAAATTGATCATATTCAGCTCCAACGGTTTAGGGAACGGGTTGTCGTTCACCGCCATCTTTCTTTCGAACATTATTCATCCAGATTCTATGGCATCCTGTAACACATTTCGAAACACAAGACAACTTTTAGTTGAATGAGACCATGCATTATGCCATTTACAATATTTTTTGCCATTAACTTGCTCGGGGCTTGGCAATTTGTGGCGGTCGCTCAACTTAATTTGTTTATCTCTATATAATTGATCGAATATGGCATCAACTTTAGTGACGTCAAAAGAAAAATCCTACTTTTTTTGTCATGTTCTATCTCTGGGCGTGGTTCTGCCCACGTCGTACAGACATACTGCTTTCCATTAATTAATTCGGCTAAGTATAAGTCAGCCAATTCAACATTCATTTCACCTATTTCATAGTTTGCATTCCTATAATAAGTCCCCTTACTAGCATTCTTCATATGCTCTTCCTCCCTCAATAGTTATTCGTATCGTACTACGCTAGTGGTGAGTTGGAGGAGGTCCCATAACTCTCGATCTTGAAATTCTTTTTTAAGTCAAAATTAAGACAAATTTGAGCGATCTTCACGAACTCCTTCGCTGGTAAAGGTATGTAACATCGGCCTCGGGCCATTTTAAATCTTTGTAAGAACTTTTCGGCCCATTCTCCTAGCATCTGCCTCAGATTCGCCAAATCGGCCAAAGTTACTTCAGATTCGGTTTTATAGAACTGCGCATGGAACAACTGCTCCATTTGGTGCCAGTTTTCCACTGAATGGGTGGTAGGCTGATATACCAGGAAAAAATTATCTCTGACAACGAGCAATGAAATAATCTTAGTTTATGGAAATCATTCGTTTCCCCACACTAAAGGGTAAATCGTCCTATATGTTCTATGGTGGAAACTTCCCCACATCCAGTGAACAGAGAAAACTCGGTATTTTGTAATTCCTGGGCCATTGATACACTAAATCGATCCAATCCGGATACGGTTTTTGATATCTCGGCCGAATCGGCCTCACAGCTAAACCGAGATGATTTTGAAGAATCTCAGTCATTTATTCTTTTAACATGTCGTTGCTATTGAAGGGCAACCCTACAAGTGGTGGTTGTGGCCCTCTTACAAATGGAACATGATCTTGACCATGTCCTTGTAAATTTTGGGGCAACACTACTTCATGTTGTATTACATTTGGCCCTAGATGTAGGCCAAGACCACCAGGATTTGTCCCTCATCGGGGTATTGTTGGGGCAGTAGTCTGTTGCGGAGGAGGAACATTGCTCTGACCAGCCTCCTGATTACTTGACGTAGGAAGACGTGTAATCCATGGTGGGAATGTCACCCCGTTTACACATTTTTCCATTAGCTCATTTAGTGAACTCAAGTGTTTGGCCATATTTTCTTAATGTGAATGACTAGCCGAAATAAACTTATTTATGACATGTGTATTTTGAAGCCTAACATGTTCGACAACATCCTGGGTGAATTCACCGAACAAAAATGTGCATCACGTTAGGGTTAAACTCTCACATAGTATCATAGCGACTTATTTCTGCTAGACCCTCAAAATGGCCCACAACTGTTGGAACGTGAGGTTGGTTGGTTTGCTCCAATCCCCTTTCCTCTGTATTTGAACCAGTCTGAGTGTTCTTTTTCTGATGCATCTTCACTTCTTGCACCAAGTCTCCCACTGTGGTAGCCAAAAATATGTTTGCACGTTTTTTTTGTTAATACACGTGTAAAGTCCAAGCCTCCTGAGACACAATCGCAGAAATGGGTGTGGATTCCAAGAAAATGCCTCCAAATGGCGCAAACATACAAATTACAGTTCTAAAGCTAAAATAATTGCTTGTTATGAGTCTTCATTTTTTCTTTTTTTCTTTTTTTTTCTATGTTTGAGTCTTTTATAGTGCATGACTTTGCCACACGTTCGAGTAGTTCCGCTACTTTCATTCCACTAAGTTTCCACGTCCTCTACGCATATCCAACTGTTGGATCATGCGATCAACCGTTGGATCGTGTGTGTAACTGCTGGGTAACTTACCAAATGGTGTTGTGTTGGTTTATGTTAGTTATGTTTTGGCATAAGTGTTGTTTGATTTGAGTTGAAACTTCATAAAATGTAAATTTTGGTACTATGGCGGAAACTATAGTGCTTGTTGAGGGCTGATAGTTTGTGTTCTTATTGTTGAATTTCAAAAATAGATAAAGATGGACCAGCTGATCGATTTTGGGGGAGGACTGTTAGAGTGGTTGGACTTTGTACTGTTACAGATTTTGTGTTGAATATGAGCATTTAGGTGAAGGCTTCTTGTTAGGTTTATGAGTTTGGAAAAAGATTCAAGTGTCTGTGTGTATGAGTGTATTAGCCGAAAGTGGTAATAGAGATAGGGGTGTGAAAAATCAGAATGTGTGCTTGTAGGCCAAGACCACCAGGATTTGTCCCTCATCAGGGTATTGTTGGGGCAGTAGTCTGTTGCGGAGGAGGAACATTGCTCTGACCAGCCTCCTGATTACTTGACGTAGGAAGACGTGTAATCCATGGTGGGAATGTCACCCCGTTTACACATTTTTCCATTAGCTCATTTAGTGAACTCAAGTGTTTGGCCATATTTTCTTAATGTGAATGACTAGCCGAAATAAACTTATTTATGACATGTGTATTTTGAAGCCTAACATGTTCGACAACATCCTGGGTGAATTCACCGAACAAAAATGCGCATCACGTTAGGGTTAAACTCTCACATAGTATCATAGCGACTTATTTCTGCTAGACCCTCAAAATGGCCCACAACTGTTGGAACGTGAGGTTGGTTGCTTTGCTCCAATCCCCTTTCCTCTGTATTTGAACCAGTCTGAGTGTTCTTTTTCTGATGCATCTTCACTTCTTGCACCAAGTCTCCCACTGTGGTAGCCAAAAATATGTTTGCACGTTTTTTTTGTTAATACACTTGTAAGGTCCAAACCTCCTGAGACACAATCGCAGAAATGGGTGTTGATTCCAAGAAAATGCCTCCAAAGGGCGCAAACATATAAATTACAGTTCTAAAGCTAAAATAATTGCTTGTTATGAGTCTTCATTTTTTTCTTTTTTTCTTTTTTTTTTTTCTATGTTTGAGTCTTTTATAGTGCATGACTTTGCCACACGTTCGAGTAGTTCCGCTACTTTCATTCCACTAAGTTTCCACGTCCTCTACGCATATCCAACTGTTGGATCATGCGATCAACCGTTGGATCGTGTGTGTAACTGCTGGGTAACTTACCAAATGGTGTTGTGTTGGTTTATGTTAGTTATGTTTTGGCATAAGTGTTGTTTGATTTGAGTTGAAACTTCATAAAATGTAAATTTTGGTACTATGGCGGAAACTATAGTGCTTGTTGAGGGCTGATAGTTTGTGTTCTTATTGTTGAATTTCAAAAATAGATAAAGATGGACCAGCTGATCGATTTTGGGGGAGGACTGTTAGAGTGGTTGGACTTTGTACTGTTACAGATTTTGTGTTGAATAGGAGCATTTAGGTGAAGGCTTCTTGTTAGGTTTATGAGTTTGGAAAAAGATTCAAGTGTCTGTGTGTATGAGTGTATTAGCCGAAAGTGGTAATAGAGATAGGGGTGTGAAAAATCAGAATGTGTGATGCGATAATAATGACTTATTATTGGTTAAGTTTTAAATTAAATTGTAGAGATAGATTCCTCCATTTACTTACGGCTGAATTCTATGAGTTAAGATGGTGCTAATATTAGTGGTCCAAATATGATGAAAATATATGTATTATGTGTGTGTGGTATTGATGAGTTTCATATTGATTTAGAAGTAGTGTGATATGAATGTAGTGTTAGGCTGGAGCGTATGGATATGTATAAATTACAATATGGTGTGTATAGTGGCATTATGAGAGAGTATATAATGACTAGTTTAAATTTAGTTAATGATAACATAGATATGGTGCATGGCATTCTAAAATTATAAGGGTAATATTTGTGATGATTAATTACCATGATGTGCAATGGAAGGTGTATTGGCCAAAAATTTTATTTGGCAACAATGTTTATGATTTGCATTTGATAACATTATTACAAGGTAGTTAATGCATGATGATGGTAATAATTTATCCGGAAGTTTTACAGTAGGGAATAGGCCGTCCTACTCCCCTGAGCCTCTGACTATCTGAAAACTATTAATCTGATTTCATATATAAACTTATACATGGAACCAATGCCCAACTATATCAACATAAATGCATAACACTTTTCATACTAAATACTCAATTTTAGTATACATTACAACTCTGACAGTGAATACTTACAGTGCATTACATATGCAATATTTACTACATGACACATGACATTCCCTGACTCTGACTAAACTGAACTTTATCTCTGACTTGACCTGGTGGACTGAACACCCTAGTGACTGCTATTAGTATCCATCCTCTCGAGCTCGTCCTCCAGGAATACCTGCAAAACAAAACACTAGGAGTGGGGGGTTAGATCGTTTAAATGATCTAAGTGAGTGGATGATTAGAATACAAATTGATGTGCTATAATGATAACTCATGGTTATAAAACCGAATCTGTCACCAGAAAAACTTCTTTTTCTGAAAACTCTTTCTTTATCCGAGAATGTACTTTTTCTGTGAAACTTTTCTGAAAATGCTTTTCTGTGCGTAAAACTCTAAGTTTAACTTTTCCTTCTAAAACTCTTTAGAAAACTATCATTTCTGAAAACTTTTTCTTTGGAAGTCTGTCACTAAAATCTGTCTCTGAAAAACCTGACGCATGAGGGCGTTACGTATCGCCATCCCCCCATACGCCTAAATAGAGCCAGAAGTGCAAATCCATGACATTGGGGCATTACGTATCGCCATCCCCCAAAGCATGCCACTACATGTCCCTGAAACTAGTGGTCTTGGGGCGTTATGTATCGTCGTTCCCAAAGCCACCGAACTAGAACTGAGGGTACGGATCTATGCTACCCTCCAAGCTCTGAATCTAAGATCTAGGGACATCTATCATCCCTAGTCCTGAACTGCGTGTGCACATGATATTTGAATCCATCAAATCCATGTCTGAGTCAAGTTACATACTGAGGTGGGTTTTTCCCCCATGCCTTGAAAACTATAAAATCATACTTTGAAAATATTTCTTTCTCAAACATAACTTAAAACATAACCTTTCGTGAAATAATTGTAATAAAAATCAGTTAACGCCCTAAAGCGTAAAAATAAGTCTGATATGTAAAATGCATCATAAAAATCAACTTTATAGAAGAGTGTCCACTCACAGATTCAGAACTTGTCGGTGACGCCTTGCGATGGTTGTAGAACCGCATCTCCTGATGATAATCTAGAATTAGTAAAATTTGTTAGTACCAAGGTTGCGAATTATATCCTTACTTAACAAAATATATTCGTTATTCATGATAACTCATCCTCGCTATGTTATAGTACCTAAACATATATTACCTTGCCTCAAATATTTCTGATAAATTATCTTTATTCATTCAGATATTTCACTGAATACTTGGTGTGCGAAATCAATTATATTTATTATTCTCAATTTTCTTGTTTCTCTAACATTCCTAGCATATCTATTACACCCTATTACTTATTCATTAACCAAACAACCAAAATCAGCCCATGTTCTACCATAAGATCGAATCTTCATCTTCCAAATAGCCAAAAATCTTCACACAATCGCTACACTAAATTCACATTCATCAACTCCATCACAAACAACAAGACTTATCATCATTCATCATCTAATGTGTGCTTCACCATTATTTCCTTATCAAAGAAAATTAAAAAAAAAACCCCTTAATAGAACATGAAGAATTCGGCCAACCCTTGTTCATAAGGGAAAAATTGGGCATTTTAACATCCAGTTCTAATACTTATTCATATCATCAAGAAATACATGAAGATATCTTCTAGCATGCTTAACTATGCAAAACAAGCTAATTCCACTTCTAGGGTTCATGTTGGGCGAATTGGGGGAGCTAAAAATACTTGACCAAAACTGGAAAAAAAAATGAAAGGAAATGGAGTTAGAAGCTTACTTGACCAAAATAATCTCAAGAACTCATCCCCTTTCATCACCATCTTCCATGAAAATGAAGAAGATTTGAGCTTCCTTTTAGAAACCAATACCCACGTTTTTGCTTGAGAGTAGATGAGTGAATAGTATGCTATTTATAGATAAAGAGGGGCTATTTTGTGATGGAATGAGTGGTTATAATTGTGCCACCTCATCCATTTTCTAGACTAATCCCGAAATTACTGTAGTAGTTACGGCATTTTGTGATTTTTGACCCATTTATGGTCCGAATTTGGAAAATTGTCATACATAAAAGTTGTAGCTCTCGGTCTAAGCTTTCCAATGATATAAAATTCATAAAATGCAGAGATCATATGAAAAAGTTACGACCCGATTACTAAAAACTGTTCGAGATGGGATGCAAGCTAAGTTCCGTTTCGGAATTTCAAGGAATTTACCGATTATCCAAATGTCATTTTATGAGAACTTACTGGCTCGGACATAATTTATATCAAGTATTATGACTCCAAACCATAATTTTCATTAGTATTTGGTAACATATAAGTTGTCGGGGTCGCCGGATGTTACATGTGTATGTATATATGAATGAATAATATTGACTCTTGTTGGTGAATGAGTTGATATTGATGTTGTTAGTGTGAGGTTGTTAAGTATGTGAAGGGCAATGTGTTGATGTTGGGAAATTAATTTTGTGCCTTTAATGGTGTTGCATAATGGCTTTTGCATTGGATGGCTTGATTTGGTCAAGTTTGGTCATGGTATAGATATGGCCGAATGTATGGGTGTGAAGAAGGTTGGGTTTAGAATTGTAGTTTGGTAAATACTTAAGTATGAGGAAATGAAGAAAGTAGCAATTGTGGAGATGCAAGAATAAATATGTCACGAATGTTAAGTTATCGTAAGGTTATCAGAATTGAAGTGAGTTTGTTTGATTTATCGATTTGATGATATTTCAAATATGCTTATTCGAAATAAATTATAAGAAATGTGACTTCAAGTTTTATATGATTAAAATGAATTCGATGTTAAATAATGTACTATGTCGAAAATCAAACTTTTGCTCTGTATTCTCTGAATTGTTTGCTAGTCTTGCAGGTTGGTTACCAGATGGGTAAACCACTTCATCTTTGAAAGCCATGCTCAGAACGCGAATCACCCAGGTTGCAATCACTCTCGTAAGTGTCCTGGGAGAAGTCTTAGAGGATTAGGAATCTTTGATTATTATGTTGTTTGTCGTGCTGAGCACGCTGTTTTGTATTAATAAATTAAAGTTTGATTTGATTGATGTTGTGGGCACAAAGCTCTTAAGTGTTGATTTTGAGTTTGATGAGTTTTGTGTAGACCTGGGGTCCTTTTATATATTTGATGTCTATTGTAGTTTTTGTTTGATGCTGGACTTCGTTCTAAGTAGTCCAGTTTTAGGACACATCATGTCTATTTTTCTCTAAATTTGGAGGCTTATGGAGATGGTTTAATCATGTCTCCTGCCGGTAGCATCCTGCCTCCAGCAGGGTGTTACATACACGAACCGTGAAGCTGATATCAGGCCTAATACATAACATGGCATACATGATGCTGCCCAAACACAAAACATAAGGAAGATTAGACATTCTAATCTTCTGTTTATTGACACATCTTCTTCGAAAGATGAATGGCATGTCTGAACATAATATTTATTGTCTTACAGTTACCAAAGTTATAAGCGGTGGCATGGGAACTTCCTTTCAGAAGGACTTTCCAAGATCTTATCTATGTACGTTGATTGGGATAACCCAATGAGCTTACTTTCTTTATCTTTATAGAGCTTTATACCTAAGACATAAGAAGATTATCACAGGTCCTTCATAGAGAAATTCTTACAGAGGTAAGCTTTAATGCCCTGCATCATCCCAATATCATTCCCAATGATCAGGATGTCATCAACATAGAGAACTAAAAATACCACCATACTCCCACTGGGCTTTTTATACACACATGATTCTTCCGAATTCTTGAGAAAACTAGACAATTTGATTATCTCGTCGAATCGAAGATTCCAACTTCATGAAGCTTGTTTAAGTCCATAAATGGACTTCTTGAGAGTTTGGTAAAACTCAACCCAATGGGTTTTTGATAATGAAACCCGACCTGATTGAGAGTGTAAGTGTTCCTAGAACATGCCAAGATCATCTAAGAGTGATTCGTGTGTGAATTATCAAGAGAGTTGCAGCATACTCACATTGATTGGTTGAGGAGATTTCAAAATTTCCAAGGATGTAATGAAGCTCCAAGCTTTCTTTTTGTGTTTCCAACACTCGGGTGAGTTTCCCTATCACCTTCTTTTGACTCTAAATGTGCTAGCAAGCTTGAATTTTTGAAACAAAAAATCCATGGAGAGAGCTCCAAGTTTCGGCCAATGAGGGAGAGAAAAGTTAAGTGTGTTGGAAGAAATGCATTAAATGTATCCAACCACTTACATCAACAAATGACTAGTGATGTGAGTCAAGTTGATGTAAGTTAGTGGGTCCCACCACTTTGAATTCAAAATTCAAGTTAGTCCACACAACACACTTTGGGCCCGGTTTCGTTTAATCCGACTAAACGAATTTTCCGTCGCGACGTAATTAAATCCAATTTAATTAAATAATAATGCCTAGCAAAATTATTACGGAAGTCGCTCGCGAATTAATTCTAAATTAATTTATTCGATTGAATTAAAATCCAATTTTAATTCCGTATTGAAATCTAATTTCAATTAATATATCTAATATATTATTTTAGCCCAATTAAATAAATTAAATAGTAAAATTTAATTTCACCATTAAATTTATTTTACCGATTAATTCCAAATTAACCGCGTTCTCTCTTCTCGACGAATTTAGTCCCAGATAAATTCTCAACGGAATTAATCCCAGATTAATTCTTTCTCTTTTAATTAATCCCAGATTAATTTATTACCGTAGTTAATCCCATATTAATTTTCTCTCTTATAATTAATCTCAGATTAATTTTTTGTTTGAGTCAAATCTCATCGGTGAATCTTCGGGAAGCGACCCAAGAGATCCCTGGATATGTTGGCAGTAAATACAGTCATCAGACTATCCGAATACGTGCGTACCCGGTACCACGTTCTTACCGATTTACAAGACATGGTTGGCTTCTAGCAAAACACCGTGCCTACCCAATTCTCCAGAATTATTCTTTAAAGGAATATGTAATATTTGTCAGGCGTAGCATATATAGTATTTCGTATTACGATCCAGTATCAGAATGTCACATGCTAGGCCTGGGGTGGAATTGTGTCTGCCTCGTACGAAGCATATATCGGATCTATGATAACTAGTCTCTATAATCGGATAATCATGACCTTGTCATATTATCCCGATAGCTGCAGCATACAAGAGTACCAGTTCCGTATCCTGCGTGATCACCATCTCCATATGACTGAAGTGATACTTCCATCTTGACATCACATCCAATACACTATGATTCCCAGTATACCCAGAAGAGGCGTACACAGAACCTTTTAAAGCCCCGGACGACCAAAACCATAATATACTGATTGTCGCAAGTATTAGCGATGCAAGTCTCAGGTTAAGACCAAATACACCTACCCTGATTCGGATTCCCATAGACACATAGTCATACTACCAATGGGATTCCGAGGGGTCTATCCAGAGCGAAACTGTTTTCGTACCATCGCTAAACAGAACCTCTTATTACACTTGCATGAGTATCTAATACCCAAATATGTGAGAACTATGTCGTTACGCTTCCATAACACGCACAAGTGTAATACTAGCCAATTCCGTATTATCGATGTCTAGTCTCGATAATACTACGACTAGGGATATTTAATGATTAAACCTTAGTGGATTAATATTGTCTCATATCTATTAATTCGGTACTAATCATATGGACTTTTATCATTTATATATCCCGGTAATCCAATTACAAATGATAAAAGAGCAATTTCTTTTGTCACATAGTTAATTTTTACAACAACACCATGTTCTGTACAAATAGTGATGCTATGGGTCATAATTGTCCAACAATCTCCCACTTGGCCTATAGGAAATCACTCAAGTGTCTTACACATGAACTATGTACGGGTCGCTCAAACTTCTGCTGAGAAACAGCTTTCGTCCGTGGATTTACAATATTATCATCTGATGCATTTTATTCGATCATCACATCGTCACGATGTATGATCTGACGAATCAGATGAAATAGTCGAAGTATATACTTGGATCGTTAATGAGACCGCGGTTCCTTAGCCTGTGATGTAGCCTAGCTCAGCTGCTAACAGAACTACACCTAATCCAATTAGGATTATATAAATCCAAAATGCTTCTATTGCTGCCTCAGCTGCAATAATGTTCCGCTTTTATTATTTATTCGGCAACAATATCTTGCTTGGAAGATTTCCAGCTCACTGTTCCATAATTCAAACTAAATATGTACCCTTATTGTGACTTAAAGTCGTCTTTGTCGGTTTGGAAACTTGCAGCGGTAAACCTAGTCACCTCAAGTTCTCATTCTCCATGTTTTAAGAATGCATCTTTAGTTCGTTTAAGATACTCAAGGATGTTCTTAACATCAATCCAGTGACCATCACTTGGGTCGGCCTTATAACATCTATATATGCTCAAAGCAAATGAGACATCAGGTCACATACATTTCAAAAACGTACGAGGTCTGGGAGGGTTGTCAGTAGTTTTCTAGATCTATCCCAGTAGATCTTTATTCCTAGAATAAAGCCTGCTTCTCCCAAGTATTCCATGGAGAATTTTAATGAAAGCCAAGCTTTCACCGATTATATTATGGGAATGTTATTACTAAGAAGCAATACATCATTGTCAGTGCGCTCCCACTAACATTCTTATATACAAAAAATCATAATCGTTTTGAATGAAATCATATACCATTATGATCTCATCAAAACGTTGGTTCCAAGAACACTGCTTCAATCCATAAATGGATCGATTTAACTTGCAAACCTTGTTTGCATGTTTTGGCACACCAAAAATCATCAGGATGTTGTAACATCTTCCAAAAGGTTTTCGTTAAGGAAAGCAGTTTTGACGTCCATATGTCATATTTCTTAAATGAAATATGCAGCATTAGCAAGCATTATCCAAATGAATTTAATCATGGCAACATGTGAAAAATTTCATCGTAGTTGACACTATGTCGTTGACGATACCCTTTCTGTACAAGTCTAGCTGTGTATATTAGTATGCTGCCATCTGACCGGTGCGTAATCACACGCGTATAACGCAAGCGCACGTATCATTCAAGTAGTATAAAAAGTATCGATCCCACGAGGACTTAATACCTAATCTATTAATTTTATAAGGTCAAATGATTACTAGTATCTAACAGGTTGATTGATTGATTTGAAATGGTGATGATTTTAAATTTAAAAACAAGTAAATAAAATTGCACGAAAATAGGTTTAAGAAAATTCAAATTTATAAAACTATATAGGGTTGTGAATCTTTCTAATATCTTTTAAAAGATGAAGTGGTTATTTCATGTTTGTGTAATAAATCGGTTTACTAACCTGGAACACGAAATTATGCGAAAGCCTCTGTCGATGGTCAGACGCAAATACCCAGTATAACCCAATTGAACCATATGTCTATGTCAACCAAATTACCTGGATTCATTAAGTTTAAGTTTCAATTATGGCTACCCCCGCCCGACAGGTATATGTCTATCCTGTAAGGAAATCTATTAAAGGGTTATCTACCCTCAAGGAAGATCGTGTGCTATTAAGTCTAAGGCTGAAACCTAAAATTCATTGTCAAGGTTTATTTTAGATTTACCAGATCAATATTATTAGTGGCCAATTAACAAGAACATTAAGCTTAAGAGTTAATAAGTAAACCTTTAAATTACCCAACTATAAAATAACCCCTTATAAACCGGTAATATTAGAAGTCATCACAACCACATATAACTAACTTAGTTACGACACATAACTAGGGCTAGTAAAAACTTAAAAGTAAAAGACATAAAGTAAAAATGATGAAAAGTAATTGCGGTAAAGTAAATGACGGAAAGTAAATGCTGAAATTAAATACTGAAAATTAAATGATGAAAAGTAAATGCTAAAAGTAAATTACTGAAAAGTAAATGCTCAAAGTAAATTGCTGAAAGTAAATTGCTGAAAATAAATTGCTGAAAAGTAAACAAAGTAAAAGTACAATAAAAGAAAATGCTAAGGTAAAATGATCTACTTTTATTACTTCTATTTTATATATCTCCATTAATATAATATATTAACTTTGCTTGATAATTACCAACCAGCCATATAGGCGGTATCCAGATTAAGTCAAATTAATAATTAATTACCAACCGACCAATCAGGCGGTATCCAGTTTAGTCAGGTTAAAACCAATTTAATAATTAAAACCGACCATATGGCGGTATCTTCGTTAAGTCAGTGTTTTAACTAGTTTATATATTATAATTAAGGGAGATTAATCTAAATATTAGTAATAAAAGTTTTACCTTTTACCCCAGCAAAGGGAGTTTACCTCCTCATTACTGAAAAGTAAAAACTAAAAATTAAAGAAAGAAAAGTAATGTGCGTAAAAGTAAATTACGGAAAGTAAAAACTGAAAAGTAAAGAAAGAAAGCGCGAAAGCGGAAATTAATTACTGAAAGCTGTAAATAAACAAACAAGATACGATCTTCTTAGTATTATTAGGAATTCCTTAGAAGAAAGTATGAATTTACAAATGAAATGGCTTGGTATTTATAGGCAAAATTTTGCCTCCATCAAATCATCCATCAAATGCTCCATTTAATCCATTATTAATTGCTCCACTAATTGCTCCACCAAATCCATTATTAATTACTCCACTAATTGCTTATCATTTTTGGTGGTGATTTGATAATTTTTATTAATTATTTATTTATTAATTTATTTTTTTATTTGAAAATGATTGAAAATGACTTTCTTTAATAATTACAACAACACACTTCTGGATGGTTCATCAATTTCGGGCATGAAATCTTCAGAATTAGAAATTATTTTGTCTTTCAAAGTTGTATAACTTTGAGTCTTCTTTAAACTAGAACTTGAATCAACTCAATCCGATGTTGGAGTAAAAAGTTATGCCCCAAATACGACATATGCGCAAAAATCTGGAATTTCCAAAACTGCACTTCGTTAAAACGCCCTTTCAAGTTTCCAATCTCCAAAATTAATATGTCAAGTCCAATTTTTGCCCTTATTTGACCCAATTTTTTTCCTAAATGATTTCATTATGTTCAATATTATTTTATCTGCAAAATAAACTAAAAACACATCAAAACGTTCATCAAACCCGAGAAACTAAACAAAATATTAAGTAAAGGGGTGGTAAATATTGATATTATTTCCGCTCATAACACCCCAAACCTAACATTTTACTAGTCCTCGAGCAAAACCAACAAATAAAATACAAGAAACAATTAAAATTAAACTAAGCCACTTTCGTAGGGATCACAGTTGCATTTAGCATATGTAACAAGCCTTTAAACCCCTAGGTGTCCCTAGTGGACGAGTTATGTCTCGTGAGGGCTTACTGCAACGATACCGACAAACATTTTACAAAGTAAAAAGATAATAAAACTAATGCACATAAAAGCAAAAAGACAAGAGAAAAGAGAATAAGAAGTTAGTGACTAATCAGGTGAAACTTCTACTCCAAGTTACTAGTTGTTTTCTTTCTTTCTAAATTACTGAATAAGTAAATTCTCGATTATTTAATTACCATTCTCCATATACACAGCCCAACAAAATATTAAACAACTCATTTTTGCCCAAAACAGTCACAAGTGCAGTTGATAAGAGAATAATATTTTGTCCTAAAGTTTATCAGAATTCACATATTTTTTACAGCAATGGAATAATTTTTCGATTTTCGGTTTTTTCTTTGATTTTTTCTCTATTTTTGTATATACAATATCTTCCATCTATGTAGCGAG